>JAPEVF010000786.1:0-20959 GCA_029747585.1 Pleurotus djamor
AGCAGGAGGGGTAGCTAGAGAACGTCAAGATATGTAGAATCGAACTCGGGAATTATTGAACATACATGATCTCCTGGGCTCTTTGGCAGGCCTCTTTCCAGGCGGCCTGCCGCGTTTGGCCACAGGTTTCACAACCTGAGGTTCGGGCTCTGGCTCATCCTCATTCATGTCCTCCGGCTCGCCCAAGCCCCGAGATATATCTTCTTCCATCTCGTTATCCACCTCCATGTCCTCTTCTGTCGCTCGACCTTTTCCCTTTCCATTTAATCGTGGGGGAGACGGAGAGTCAGGATCAGGAGGGTCCGGAGGTGCATCATGATCGTCGTCGTCTTGGTCGATCGCAGCGAAAGAGGACCGCCTACTAAGCTTCTGTGTATCTATAGCCTGAGGAAGTTCATCGCTATCGTCATTATGTACCGTCCCCACATCATCCGGGTCGAAAGGAGGTCCGTCATTAAAGTCGATATTGTCGTCGTCGTCATCATCATCATCGTCTCCCGGTGCATATGCCTTTGAGAGATTCGAGGGACCCGCGGATGTACTCGCTATAGAGAACCGGTTGCTGAGTGGTCCTGGCGAGGGTATTTGGTCATAATCTATAAGCGAGGGCCGGCCAACTGGTCGTGAAGATGAACCGACGCGGTTGGCACTAAGAGGCTGCTGACGAGTGTTCTTGAGGTACGCTAGTGGTGTGTTGTTATCTAGCTCACCAGTCAAGTCATCAGTATTGATCACGTCCACAGAGACCGCGCTGACTCACTGTCATCAAGTTCCATGGACATCTCACCGTCCTCATCGTCATCTATAGAAGGGAGTTGGACTTTCTGCTTCTTGGATTTCGGTCTCGGAGGCGTTCGTGCGTCAGCTTGACGCATAACCTCCTCGAACGGCTCGAATCCATCGGACTTCCGTTCTACGTGACGGACAGCAATTCCAGTTTTCTTGCCAACTTCCGGATTGTCTCCACGATATGGTATATAGCCCTTCTGCTGAGATGCACGTCGCGTGCTAATGCCTATGCTGCTCTTCCGCGTTGATGTGGGCATTGTGGAGGGTAACGCCGTCGGCGTCGAGAGCGATGGTGGGGAAACTTGGTGAGTGCCGCGTGAGGAGTGGTGGCCTGGGAAATAAACGACAATACAATAAATCACGCGTTTTCCTCGTGAGCCACGCGATTAAGCGCCCGCAACTTTTATGCTACGCGTACTGGCCAACGCACCCCTCCGAAACAGGTCGACACACACTCTATGTCGCTCGCAAAGCCTCAGGCCTTTGAAGGGAGATCATGGTGAGCTAGCTCGCGCCTTCGCGTCACTCTCTACTCCTAACTGACATCTTGTCAGTCGTCGTGGGCATGTCTGGAGGTGTTGATTCCTCCGTTACTGCAAAATTATTGGCAGATCAAGTAGACTGCGAGTCACTCGATCGCGGAGACAAGTATCTTACCTTTGCATCTAGGACTTCAATCTATCTGCGGTCTATATGAGAAATTGGGACACTCGCGATGAATCAGGCACCGACAAGGGTTGTGAGTGGGAGAAAGATTGGCAGGACGTGCAACAAGTGTGTAGATCATTGGGCATACGGTGTCAAATGGTTAGTATTCTGCCTAGCAATGAATTCTGCTCGCAAACTCTGTTGAAGCACAGATTGACTTGAGTCGTGAATACTGGACGCGCGTATTTGAGCCTTCACTGAGGCTGTGGGAAGCGGGTGTCACTCCGAACCCGGACGTCTGGTGTAATAAGTGAGTATCGATATCACTTGCCCATGCTCCACGCCATCCGGCATTTACACCGACCTTTAGGGAGATCAAATTTGGTGCACTTTTGGACCGACTTCCTCAGGCGTCCTCGATACCTAAAAATTCATGGTTTGCAACTGGTTCGCTCTTTCTCTACTCCATTCTCTCCCTTTCGCCTGAATGATTCTTAGGTCATTATGCGCGAAAGTCATATGTAGAAGATCATTCAACACCCTCACANCTTTCGCCCTCAGTTGTTACGTTCAGTTGATGCGGTCAAAGACCAGTCCTACTACCTTTCCTCCATTTCTGAAGAAAGTCTCCGCCGAACTTTGTTTCCCATCGGACACTTGACGAAGGACCAAATCCGCTCGATTGCACGAAAGCATAACCTTGTAACCGCCGAGCGGCCTGAAAGTATGGGTCTATGTTTCGTTGGTGAGCGAGGCAGATTCAAGGATTTCTTGGGTATGTCACATCACATATTCCGGCAGCAAAATAACCCTAACATAATTTAGCTCAGTACATTCCTCCCAACCCCGGTCCAATCATCAATGCAACGACGGGGAAACAACTCGGACAGCACACCGGTCTTTGGAATTACACTATCGGCGAAAATGCTCGAATCCCTGGCATGGCTACTAGAATGTTTGTCTCTAAGAAAGATATTCCTAGCAATTGTGTATACGTTGTGCCCGGAACGTAGGTGTATTAATTCCCGTTGATGAATCCTGTTGACAATATCATGCACAGGGACCATGCTAATTTATGGTCGACCTCTGTACACGCGACCGGATGGAACTGGATTTGGGCGAATTCACCTCCTGTGGGCATCAGTTCACCTGGTGGATTTCGAGGCACAGCCAAATTCAGACACAGAATGATCAGTACGCCGTGCGTAGCTCAACAGTAAGTGGTCGTCCCCCCTCTCTCAGCATGTCACTTATCAAACTGGTTTAGGCTAGACAACGGAGACCTCTTGTTTAGATTTGAAGAAAGACAAAAAGCAGTCGCGCCTGGGCAAGTCATTACCCTGTATGATGGCGATTGGTGCTTGGGGTGCGGTACGATTGTCGATGGAGACCTTTCTGGAGTAGATATTAATGTCTAGCAATACATACATGGTACAATTAATCTAATGATAGATGATATAAATGACTAGTGCGACCCGGACCTATAACCTTGAACTACCTCCCCTTCAAGACCTCCCTTCTGAAGCGACTTCAAGTAGAAGATGTCCCGGTCGTGATTTGATGTAGGGAATGCGACCTCCACGTGCTTCAGCTGGCGAGTCTCAAAGTATCGCGACAAAAGTCCGTGTCTTCGCGAAGCCACCATGGCTGCAAGAAGCCCATCGGCTGCCCTCACACACCCGCTGAGGGTTATGTTCTCCAGCTGCGGGCAGAGAATATTGTGATAGTCGTGTGAAGTCAACGCGTTGATCGCAATGTCCGTGATGGTAATTGCCCCTTTTCCCCCTACAACATATATTTCTAACGTGTTCAGCGTGTCGCTGAGGTAGAGGAGACACTCAAGGAGTTCGACATCGGACATTGGTAGGCATCTGATGGAGAAAGAAGTAATGGGCGGCGAAGACCTAGAAAGAAAGGAAACAAACTGCTGTTGCGACCATGTCGGCAATGATCTGTCCGCAGTCCATCGAGCACTGACACCCAAAGTCTCGAGCTGGGGCAGAAATAGATGGTCGAAGAAATCCCCTAAAGGCTCCTGACTGGAGACATAGAGGGATTGAAGTGGATGGGCCAAGAGCGGCAGGTCGTCCAGGTTACTAGATCCAGCGTACTCCATGTGGAAGCGGCAATCGCGCAAATGGCGACCCACTGCCAGCAGCTCTAGACAATCCCTCGGCGATAAGGCAGCCTCTATGTCAAGATGGGTCAATTGTGACGGCATCGTAAGTCTTGGGATGTCTGATATTCCGCGACACGTCAACTGTTTCAAATGACAAGCTGACGCCAGAAAGTCAGAGAAAATAGAGTGTTGTTCTGGATGAGCGACTTGCTGCCGCAGGGAAATTTCAACTGAATGAAGGATGGGGAGGGCCCAAGAGGGAATGCGTGCCAGCATGTCGATCAGCTGTCGTGTGCGTGTGTAGTTGAAGCACACGTTACTCCAGCGAGCAGAATGTGAGAGAATTATGTCTGAAACGAGAGTGATGGATCCAAAATTGCCCGGCGTATCGCCCAGTGTGTGGTCGTAGATGACAGTTAAATCAAGTGCGCAGAGCGCGGAGCGGTTGAGCCAAGCTTTGAGAAGTGGCATTCTTGGGACGCAAGTATGTGTTCCTGCAATGATGGTCAAGGTCGACCAAAGTCGAGGAGTCGAATGGGAAATTGTGCGCCAACGTCGAGATATTTGTCCTAGGAGAAGAACCCCATGCCTAGGATTTGGTCTAGAATCGCTGAGGTCGATGTAGGCGGCAAAGATTAGTTGAAGGAGATCATCAGGGAGGGTAGACATTAACGATGATTGAGGAGACGGCTGTATCCATCGCAGCGTCGATGGAGACTTGGACTTCAAGCCAAATACAGGAAGAGGGGATCGATGAAAGTGGGTCACAGTCAACCCACGTCTCCCCGCGTCCCAATCTTGTTCATGGTCTTCCTCCACAAGCGCGATACCGACATTGATGGGATTTATAAATTGTTCGTGTGGGATCGCAAAGCCTACTTCATCGAAGTAGCCTTCGGCTTGGAAGCTGGTATGCTCTGGTAGAGGGGGCGTCGGCGTGAGACCAGAGATTGTGGGGGATGTGCTATCGTCGGAGGAAGAATAAACATCTGCTGGACCAAAGATGGTCTCATTGTCCAAGTTTTCCTTCAAGTTCTGTCTTGAGAACAATCTGGATGGAGCCATGTGAGTTTCCGTCGGGTAAAGGTCAGTCCGACTGCAGAAGCCCACCGTCTCAGCTTTTTGAAAGCCATTAATGGCTGAATACTGGGTTGCTGGGATGGTGGGGGAGGAAAGATGGGGGAATGGGAGCCATCAGGATATCCGTGGTTTATGAAGCCAGTGGGTCTCGCCTGAAATAAATATACGGTGATGGACGCATCAGTGTCAGAAGTGATTGTGATCGGAGACGCCCCTGGCCGCCGTTACATGCAAGAATAGAAGTTGTTTGGCCGGACCCCTTGGAGCAAACAAGCCAGTAAATTTCTGCATCAATAGGGCCTTGAAGAATCCAGCCACCGACATGTCCTCTCCAGAACCAAAGCCAGAAGGCGAAGCATCGTCTCCGCAGACCTTCAAGTCTCTCGGCGTAATAGAACAGCTCCTACAGGCCCTCGAGCGTCTCAAGTTCACCTCGCCGACTGACATCCAGTCAGCTGTTCTTCCTCATGCACTAGAAGGACGAGACATAATCGGTGTCGCTTCAACAGGTTCAGGCAAAACAGCAGCTTTTGCTCTTCCCATCCTGCAAAAACTATGGGAGAATCCGTCTGGTCTCTTTGCATGCATCCTCGCTCCGACCCGTGAGCTCGCATTCCAGATATCTCAGCAATTCGAAGCGTTAGGCTCGGATATGGGCGTTCGATGTGCAGTCATCATTGGAGGAGTGGACGAAATAGCACAGAAGATTGCTCTCGCACAAAAGCCCCATATAATCGTGGCAACACCAGGTCGATTACTGGATCACCTCGAAAAGACGAAAGGGTTCAGTCTAAGAACAATCAAGTTTTTGGTATGCCCTCACATTATTTGGCGGGTGCTGAGCTTATCTGAGTGTGTCAAGCTAGGTTTTTGATGAAGCCGACCGACTCCTTGACATGGATTTCGGACCAGTCATCGACAAAATACTCAAAATCATTCCCAGAGACCGTACCACATACCTATTCTCGGCAACAATGACTACGAAAGTTGGCAAACTCCAGAGGGCTAGTTTGTCTAATCCAGTGAAAGTTCAGGTAGCTGGCAAGTAAGTCATGTTTCTCATCACGCTTCGACACCTTGGTTTGACAGTTCTTCGGCAGATATCAGACCGTTTCAACGCTTCTACAGTACTACCTTTTCATCCCGTTGAAAGATAAAGATGTCAATCTTGTCAATCTTGTCAACAATATGGCACAGAATTCGATGATGATATTCACAAGGACGGTAAACGATGCCGCTAGGTACGCTTCACGCCTACGGCCTTCATGCCCAGCTCAATGTGTATCATAGGATTGCCATTATACTCCGCATCCTGGGCTTCTCAGCCATTCCACTTCACGGCCAATTGAGTCAAAGTCAACGTCTTGGTTCGTTAAGCAAGTTCAAGAGTGGCGGTCGGAACATTCTTGTTGCAACTGATGTTGCCAGTCGGTCAGTTTTCATCATCTTTCTCATGATGTCCGTGGCTTAAACTTTCCGAAGAGGGCTTGATATCCCATCTGTCGACGTCGTGATTAATTTCGATATTCCTACACACTCGAAAGACTACATCCATCGTGTTGGTCGCACAGCTCGTGCTGGCCGCTCTGGCAAGGCGATCACGTTGGTCACTCAATACGATGTTGAGCTTATCCAGCGGATTGAGAGTGTAATTGGCAAAAAGATGGATTTATGGCCAACGGAAAAAGAGGAGGTTGCGCTTCTTAAGGAACGTGTCGATGAAGCTTCAAGGCTAGCCGTGAATGAACTGAAGGAACAGGCTAACAAGGGTGGACACAAACGCCAACGGGACGCTAAACCGGGGAAAGACGACATGGATCGCGATGACGATGTTGTCGAAGCGGGCATGCCAACTAAAAGACACAAAAAGTCCAAAGGGAGTCGATGAGGTATCGGTTGGTCTGCGCGGACATCCTAATTTATTATCAACGTCGTTATCATGTACTACTTTCATTGCTACATCTAAACATCTAAACATTCGAGCGCCTACCTACGTGGTCCACGACCGCTTGTTTATTCCAAGTTACCCAGCTCTGTCTCCTCCGTAAACGTCTTGACTGTCCCCTGGATGCTTGACTAAACCCTTGCAAGCGAATTACAAATTAGCGACGATGTCAAGGGCGGAATCCCAAAAATCCCAATTTAGTGGTCGGCGTCGATCCAATACGGCCCAGTCGATCCTACGGAATCCCCCCATCCCGATGCCCTTGCAAGTCGGGGACTACGTGACCCTCAATGCTTGGGTCCATGACCCTTCCAAAGAATCGACGTCTATCATATTCAACCAGTCATACTGGCCTGGTGTCGTGGAGGGCGACATGTTACGGATAACTGGGAGTAACGAAGATAGCGATTCTGGCGTCTTATTTGTTGTACCAAAGGATGAAGGCACTCCGAAACCACAGCTTCAGGTGAGACTCACGAATTTCTGATTATATCCCTTGACTTACGCGACTATTTCTCAGATTTCTCTCCCAAAACCGGTGGCAGACGCCTTCAATTGGAGGAATAATATGGAGGTTACTGTAACGAAGGTACGCGTCATGAAATATTGTGTCAAACTATCTGACTGAGATTTTGAAAAGGTTGAGAAAGAGAATCACCACGCGGACTACATTGAACTCACCTTTCAAGACCAGTATCTTGGGCGAAATGATATGTGGCGTTTAGGAGAACATCTTGTCGGACACTGCGTACACAAGAACCAAGAAGTCTCGTTCGTTGGATCAATAGCAGCCAAAATACACGCAATATATGTTGACGCGAAGCAGGTACATCTGAGGTGTCTACATTCTACCGGACGCGTCTTATTCGCCCCATGAAGGTTTCCGCCGCGTGTATCACGGCTACCACCAAGGCTGTCTATCGGTCCCTCTCCGCTAAAGTCATGATCTTTATCCAAGTGTGCCGAGAACTCTGGGAGTTCTCAGGCGACGGCGAGCGATACAACGAAAAGATCGTACATTCGTTCCTTCCGGCTCTGTTCGCGAAATGGCGCGAAGCCGGTACCAACCATATCGTCACCATTGTTCTTATCTCCAGGGTTTTCTACGAACAATCTGAAGTTGACTATGCCGCAGGCCCCCTTCGACAGGATGACCACGGAAACTGGTATAAAGACTTCTACAAGGTCATCACTGACTTGGAAGTTGTCTACAATTGGAAACCGACTCTCGTCAGCTTGAAAAACTCATTCTGGGACTTTCAACGAGATATCCTTTTGACCCACCATTACCACCGCGCGTCAGTGGATCCACTAGCCGGACAAACCGATCAAGTTCGACTGGTTGGGAAGCTCTCGTTCGCTCACGATGGCCCCATTCTTGAAGCCCTCAATTTAGCTCTGAACCCAACTGAAACTCACTACATTGATCGATCGCTTTCCCTGACTGGAGCCACAACCATTCTGATCACGCCGGGAACAGGCTACTATCGGGTATCAAAGCAGCTTCTGCGCCTCACCACCACGCGCATGCTCGACCAAGGCTTTGCCCTCGATTTGATCTCATTGGCCAAACCTCCATTACATCAAAGCCCAGTATTCAGTTTCGAGGGCGTTGACCCTGAGCTTCAGACCGATAAATACTCCAAGTCCTTTTCTCGGTCTTTGGACCCACTATGGGGTGGTAATGAAAGCCCTGCGGATTCGTGCAACAAGACCCTTTTTTGGTGGGAGCCATTTTGGATATCGATGACTTTCTGGGATGCCCAAATGGACCTGCCTTTTCGGAAAGACAGGTGAACATATCTGGTCAAATTTCATGGTTTGTATTTGACCCACCTTCTGACAGGTTTATTGCCCGTGCCAAAATGCATGAAATTCAGATGCTTGGCCTTCTCGAGCACGACGTTCTATCCAGTATAGAAGTCCCCTTCCTGCCGGAGGCTTCCACCGAATCCAGTTCGTTGAGCGACCGGATGCAGGACGGAAGGTCGTACAAAGCCAAAGCAGATAGATACGACTCCGGTGTCTTCACGTTGAAGACGGACCCCAAGCCCTTGAACAGTAGAAACTCTTATGCTTCTTCATACACTTCTTCCAGTAGTGGAACTGTCACGTCTTCGTACCGTCCAGTAACGGATAAGCGCCCTCTGGTTCGACGAAATCCCATTGACGCTATCAAAATACCTCCGATAGAAGAAAGTCCTCGCCGCATAATCATGGACTTACCTCCTGAAGATCGTCCGCATCATCATCATGAATACTTTCCCAAGCCTGGCACCTCACCGTCACAAGCTTCTTTGCGCTCATTTCAATCTACTAAAACGTTGTCTGTTCACCGTAAATTGGGAGAGTCCCCATCTCGCGATTCTAGCTCCGTGCGAAGTACCATTGCATCCAAGTTAACCCCGTCGTGGATATTCCAAACCTTTCGTAGTAACCCCAGTCAGCCACAGACAACCACTATCTCTGCTTCAGCATCTCCCGCGGTTAGCAAAGCAACTGCTAGCCTCATGCCCATATCGTCTCCTGTCCGTATGCCGGCTGTCGCTAAACCCACTGTCCAATCAAGCAAAAGTAAAGTGGGTAATACACCTACTCAGGCTACCGTTAAACATACCCCGGCCAGTTGGTCCAGTGCAAGTCGCTTGACTGACGAGGAAAGTGTATCTCATCGTACATCCCTTGTGCGACATTCCCCAGTAAATACCCCGCCTCGAGATGATCACATGCAGATCAAACGCCGCAGTGCTGCATTGGCCTCCCTCGACACCCCAATCACATCATCTTCCCCCTCGGCTGCTCGACCCAATCCATCTCGCAAAGAGTCATCTCTTTCAAGCGCTCAGGCATCACTTGCACGTCGATGGCAGCACATGTTCCCCCAGGCTGTGTATAGACATGAAATAAAGTGGCGTTCAATGGTGACACCAGGGTGCCTACCATTGACGGTGGAATATTTCCCTTCTCCAGGAGAACTTGAGACTTCGTACGATGTGTACTCATACGACTTCGTCGTTGACCTACGCGAGATGCACCCATTTCTAGTCAAGGTTCCCCCTTCTCGAGGAAACGAAGAAGAAAACCGACGCACTTGGGCACTCGTGGTTATGCGAGGCATGGCTGCCATCAGGCTTGCTCAAGGATTTCAGTTCGTTCTTAGGCCAATGAAGTCGGACAATATCCCGGTCGAACAAACGCAAGCATTATATCAACGAAAACGGCCCTCGCAATATGCCACGGATGACGACATGACTCCCAAGCCCAAGGGCGCCGCTGAGATTCTACAGTCCACAATCGAACCCATCTATCTTTCAATGAGCAATGAAATTCATCGAATAGCGTACGAAGGAGACACGATTAAAGTCAGTCGTTACGTTCGCCGTATGCCCCCCATGCCCCCCATCCAGTACAAATGCCTTATATGGCCTAAACTCGGTGAAGGTTACACCGAATTATCTACCGAATTTACGTCGCACGGCTTCGAAGGACATGTTTGGAACCGGTGAGCATGGGTTTTCTGTCATCTCGAATTCAACCATACCTACTCTGCTTAGCTTAGATATGCTTGCTGGTGGCTACGAACAGCAGTTCGATGAGGCCGTTCGATACTGGCGAACTCGGTTCATCGTGATTCCCACCGCGGACGCGCCTCTAACTAACGTTGGCCCGACAGGCGAGGTTCTCAACGATGAAGAGATTCGAATATTGGGCATCGAGAAGTTGGCCGAGATCTTCACCAAGCTTCGCTGGCAGGCCGAAGACAAGAGCGCCTCGCCTCCCGTTCGCTTCCTCCCAACAACCCTGGGTCCTGCTATGTCAGTGTTAGACGAGTCGCTGATGGCCCAGTTGGATGAAATACATACTGTTGGTCCGTTGAGGAAGAAAATGAAGAGCGAGCGAGAAATTGCAGATATGCCTCTGGCGTCTATTGCCAAAGCGATGAGAGAAGAAGACGGGGTGCTAATCAAGCATCATCAATGGCATGGTACTCAGCACCTCAACTCTTTCACCGGATTTGAATTTGTCTCTTGGTTGGTTCGAGAATTCCGGGATGTTTCATCCAGGTCACAGGGAGTAGAAGTTGGGGTCAAACTCATGGAGCAAGGACTGTTTGAACATTGCCGTGGTCATCACGGCTTCTTGGACGGGTAAGCACACACTTCTCTCTACGAATTGCACCGTTCATGCTCATTCCCGCGTTTTTATCGTCAGACATTACTACTACCGTTTAAAAGGAGAGCACGCTGTACCGATGACCCCGAGAGGGTGGTTCAAGTCTAGACACGGTAAATCGGATGATGTGGGCCGTGCTTACTACCCATCGAACACTTCTCTCCAGCGTAAAAACTCAAGCCCTCGCCGGCGAAAGAAGAAACTAATACTGAGCCAAACCCTCGTCATTGACGTTGACCCTAACAAAGTAAGTTGCTCGTTCATTTGTGTCGATTTGGTTCGACTGACCTTCGTCTTCAGAAGAGCGATCAAGCGGAAACGGTGATCCTCCATCACGATATCATACACAACCCTGGGACAGTCTTCCACTTCGAGCTACAGTGGATAGGCACGACGGCGCGATGTATTGAAGATCAGCTACGCCAGTGGAGCAGGGCCATCGAGCGATACGGACTAAAACTTGTCGAAGCCTACGTGGTCCAAATCTCCGACATCCGTAGCCGCAACGCCTTCCAGTCCTGCTTCCCGATTCGCCTTGCGATTCCGCCGCCCATTGTCCCCGACTTGGAGCGGAGAGTGCCAGAGCACACTCAAACAAAATGCTACTTCGAATATGCCCTTCTCCGGCGTTTCGATTTTATCCTCGATATCGAAGCATCGGAAATGTACCCCGAGCAGATTGACGTGGTCTACTCTTATCGACGCTCGCCATACAAGTATTCCCAGTTCGTGCATCGTTCTGGAGTAGCGTTCATCCAAGTTCTGGGAGGATCACAGGGCTTTGTCTTCCTAACAAACCGTTTGATGGGTCCGGGAAGGATTGGGGCTACAGTGAAGGCTAAAGAGCATCGTCCTGCTGCCGCCGCCGAAAAGATACGGATCCAACTGAGCAATTTCTGCTGCGATAAGGCTGCTCTCAGCAAATTCTACGACGAGGAGCTAGCCATGCTAGGTAATGCGGAACCCGAGGAACCGCCGCCGCTCAGTATATGATATGTTGATACCCATCATTCGCAATGCGTTCGTCATGTACTGGTACTCTACACAAGGATAGAAGAACGCGAATATCATGGCACGTCATGAGCGCTAACCACCATATCCCTTCCGTTCGGACGGACAGAACGTCGACCGGGATCTCTAGAGAGAGGTTTACGCATGTCTGAAGCGAAGACGGGTAAGCGACAGCAAAGCTACTGGAGTGCTGCATAGCACTTACCAAATGCATCTTCTTCGTCTCGGCCTCCTCTGCCTATACCCAGACTGCCGTAGTATTCCCTTACTCGTCTGTATACACTATAGCCCAATTTTTCGTACATGTCAATTGCGACGTGATTTGCACAGCGGACATAGAGATCGACGAAGAAGCCTCTATAGCTTTCATCGGACACGAACTCGAGAAGATCCATCATTTTGCGGGCCAGAGAGAGGCGTCGGTACTCCGGAGCGACAGTAAGTGCGGTAACATGGCCATGCCATTCCGCGCCTGAGCCTTCAGCTTTGCCAAGAACTAAAAAGAATGAGCGAATTGCTTGATTTGGGCACGCGGTATCGCTCACTGTATCCCATCATCCGACCACTAGGTGCTTCTTGAACACAGCAGAGGTCTGGCCAACGCGAAAGATAGCTGAGATAGAAGCTGATGCCGTACTAAGCCTTTTTAGTCCGATAAAGGCCCAGAAAAACGCGATATACGCACTGTCTCTGTCCATACATCCAAATTCCTGCAAAGTAAATCAGAGGCCTGGCATTTGGGAAAGCCATGTGGAACGTACACATTGTTGAACTTGAACATATCCGTCGCTCTAAATGGTCGAAGTACGCTCATGATTGCAGACAGTAAACCCGCGGCGGCAAGGAAGAACAAAAACACGGAGAACACGGAAGAGAGAACGCGTGCCAGACGAAGCGCTCGCAATCTAACGCGCATCCCGCCCCTGATCGTCAAAGGACTTAGCCGCAGTACTAAGTCCGCTGGTGCGCAGTGACGTCGCGGCTGCGGAAAGCGACCATTCATCTCTGTTGCACGTAGAGCTCATCTTTTGCAACCAGTTCTGTAGTATATAAAGGCCCCTTGATTTCGTGTCATTGATACAATTGCCCCTCGAACCTCCTTGCTTTTTCAATCCACGATGAACACCGAAGCCCATTGACAAGTCGTATATACGCCATAGAAGAAAGAGAAATGCGTATGGACGCAAGTAACTATGAGGTCAGTATGACAAGCTATACTCACGTCTACTGCACGAACTCTGATCTCATACCCCCTTCAAAAACAGGGTGTCTTCTATCAATCATGCCACGTCTGGCTCGTTTGATTGTTCGAGCTCAGCCCAGATGGTTAACTGGCCGTAGCTCAGCTACTTAATTCACCATCCCTGACTTGATTTTCATCAGCGCAGTTCCGTCATTTGTGCGGGCTGGACATGCTATATCATCCTCGGGGATTCTCATCGCAAGCTAACTGTGCGTAAGTATACCCACACTCCATTTATCTTCTTCCAGCGACCCTGCGGAATGGCATCAGAAAGTGTCTACGGTTGTCGTTGCTGCGCTCGACCTCTAAGCTTATGTTCGGGCTTACATTTGCCTTACATCCTCGGTAGACCGTGAGCAACGGAAATACGTTGGGATCAACTTTTCATGGTATCAGTCGCAACTCCTCGATGTAGGCATGTTTCATCCTGTCGTTGTTATTTTGGTATGGAAACGTTACATGAAGTAGCCATTCTAATACGAAGCAATTCGTTTCCAAGTTAAGAGGACAATGTCGTAGAATCTGTATCGGACAACCCCAGTTTCGATACCGTCCCTGCGACGCCGGTCTATCTGCACTGTATGACGTTGCTTCCGCGGTAAGGTAATCATCCCCTCATCGACGTCCCCAGTAGAAGCAAGGGTCGTCGCAGCAAGCTGGCTCGAACGGTGGAGACCGAGGTGGTCGCGAGGTCGATGCCATCAAGGTACTCGTCCTCGGGCTGCGTGATGCCCAAGGGTCGTTCCCAACGGTGTAGAATGTTCTAAAGACCCTGCTTCTGAGATGTTGAACAGAATAAGAGCCAATGCTTCCCTCGATCACAACGGCTTGGACCTTGTGCCCCCTTTCTGCTAACTAGGGGAAGGCCATAAGCTCCCGGTCCTATTACGCACAAACAAACTTCTGTCACTCCTTGCGATATATTTCTACGGAGAGACCCCAAACACTTCGATCGAGGGATTTGTTCAATTTCTTTGCCAAATGTCGCAAGCTCGATTCCTTCATTACACTCCACCAAATACACAACCTTCACCACAAGTCACAACAACGACCATCGCACCTCAAGATACAACCAACAAAAGGTCGCAGCCTCATGTTCAAGTTCAGCAGCAACAGCCTCCGCCGCCTCCACCCCAGCAATCCCAACCACCACCCCAACCTCAACCAGCACCAACGACCACCGCTTCAGGTCCCAGTACCACAAGCTCAGGAACGACTAACGGGCCTATAGTCGCGACAGGGGACTGGGCAAAAGATCTAGTGCACCTTGCTAAAACGGCTGAGCTCAAGTGCGTCTCTCAAAGTCACTCTGCGATGTCCCGGCTCTTGGGACTATCCCTTTCTCAACAATCTACGACAGGAAGCACGCCTTGACGCTCCAACTTCATACCGCACACATCCTGTCGGCACATGCCATCTTAGACCAGAAAAACAAGGCCATACAGGACGTTCGAGAGCAAAAGAACAAGTCAGTCTGATCTGCTGCTAGTACATATCTGCGGGAGGTCTCATACTCTCCTAGGCTAGATAGCGAACGTACGAGACTGATCAATGCGTTACGTGAGGTGAGGCAGACTAGAGATTCCTTTCCATAAAGCCGTTCTGAGCTCCGTGCATTCCATTCAGATCAATGAAGATCGCGACAAGGTGGGGGCGCTACGATGCTTTTGCCGGAGGTGTAAATCCTTCTAATCTTCTTGTCTGACTTGGTTCAGGTTGACCTGATGGAGGCCTCGTTGACAAAAGAGTAAGTGGATCGCTTTCTTCCGATTCTCCAGCCCAATACCAAAGCGCGTCGGCTACTACTATGTGTCTCTTGGCTTCAACTTGGTGTAATCCTATCTTACCGGGCGTAATGCTAATGCATAGGCGATAGGTGTAACGACATACGGCAAAAGATCGCGAACATAACAGAGGGTGAATACTCGGTCGTTAAGCGGGACGTCGATAGACTGAGGGATGAACTGGGCCAACCCTCCGTACCCCCTTTGCAAGCCATTCTTGACGAGAAGTCATCACAGTGAGTTACGCTTATCCATTGGCAGCACTGGCAGCCTACTTGCTTCTTGGCGCCGTCCATTGCCTTTTTCCGCTCGCCCGTCCTTTCTTACATAAACCATGTCGGTTGACCTGCAATCATTCTTTCAGTCCTGGTAGTCGTTGGTTTCACCTTCACTACGGATTCTATGTGTCCCTTCTTGGCTCTAGCATGCCCTCTGGCCTTTCGTGTGGATTTTTTTTGACATCGCAACTAATTAACGTCTCTTTCCGCAATAGATACCTGAATGACCGAAGGCTGAATGGAAATGGAAATGACAATGTCCCAAGTGCGCCGACGATGACGACTGTAACGAATCATGCGAAGCGCAGCTCTACTGAGATGGCGACGCTGGATACACCTCCAGCCAAACGGCCTCGTGGACGACCCAAAGGCAGTAAAAACAAAGGCAAAGAGGCGGCCAGTGCGAGTGCAGCGGTGGCTGCATAAGCGCGCTCTGCGAGGCTGACGATGTGATGACCGGATGACTCTTGTCAAGGAAACATTGCATCGTTGGCCAGGGCCACGTATTACCCGCGAGCCATCTGTGTTTAGCGTCCATTTTCTGTATATTCTTGGTGTCCAGATACGTATGTCGTTGTGTGTACTCTCTTGCTCAGGTCTGTGACTTGATATGTGGTTTCGTGTACTGCCAAGTAGTGATTTCATTCTTGATATTTACCCCCGGTTGCCCGTTCATACCCGATACGTGTATTTTGTGTGTACAGAGATAACAGGGATGTGATTGCGACCAGTGTAAAATACGGACAGAAAACCAAGGACTTTGTGGAGAAATGACAGAGTATTGATGCTTGCAAAGGTTGAAGGTTGAATGGTATATGACATTGCGAAAATGAAAATAACGGGTGGATGTGGTAGACCCTGGGGGTGACCCTGTCCCCATCCCATGTCTGATCGGAAGGTCAATGACACTGGAGAGGATAATGGCAGGAGATATACTGGGTGTCGGGCGATGGTGAGTGGCACTGCGACGGTGAGTGCGTTTTCAATTTGTAGCAGGAGGCATTGACCTAGGAGGAGGAGATTTGACAAGAAGAGTTGGCTAGTGAGTGGGTTAGCATGGCTCTAAAGAGATTTAGGGCGGTGGGAGAGAGGATGAGCTGGCTCAGGACGAGGGGAACGGTAGGCATAGTGATTCTTGGGCGGACAGTATGGAGTGCGGTGCCGGCGGAGAGGGATGGATGAAACCGAACCGGACGAACCGAGCCAGATCTGGAGATGGACGATCGAGAAAGACGTCAATGTTATGGGTATATAAAGCGGGCCATTTCTCCGCCAAAGCCATCCATCCATCCACCCAGCCTCCCTCAACCATGGATTATTCTCCCTGCTCATCCACAGCCTCCTTCGACTCCATCGACTCGTCCTCCTCCGCCTCCTCCGCCTCCTCCACTTCCACCACCTCCTCCTCCGCAAACCACCCAGCCTCCCTCGTCCATGCCTCAATACACTCTCAGGCAATCATGGACCTAATAGATGTAAAGATTTCCCGTTCTCTAATCGGTATGGCTTCGTGTTTTGTCATTTGTGCAATCCCCTCACCTAAGAACATAATTAGATTACATGGTCGACTGCGTAGCTGAAACAGTCGACTACGCAATGGGCAGACCGACCCCGTCCTCGTCCTACAAGGGTCGTGCAGCTCGTCGCTCAGAGTACACAAAGTTCACCACCTTTGTCACAAACGTAATCACAAGAGCAGAGGTTGCGACCCCCGTCTACCTCGCAGCCCTCGTCTACATCGACAGGGCAAGACCTCATCTTCACATCGCTTTGGAGGAATGGGCCCTCGAAAGAGTCTTTCTGGGTGCTTTGATCGTAGCTTCAAAGGTACATACAGTTTCCCCCCTTTCACCTCCGTTCTCTTACTCATCCATATCCAAACTAGTACCTCAACGATTCCACGCTCAAGAATGTTCACTGGGCCCTTTGCACCGGTGTGTTCGGAAAGCGTGATGTCGGCCGTATTGAGCGGGAATTTCTCGACGTCCTCGACTTCGAGCTTTCAGTAACCGAGGAAGACATCCTCACCCACTTTGATGACATTGCAAACGTCACCTCAGCACCCTTTGCTATGCGCAACCACGTCGACTACTATTACTCCCGCCAGCAACAACAAACTTCAGTCTCGGTCGAACAGTCCAACACAGTCTCTACCCCAGAATACCCTACCAAACGCCACCATCGTTCAAATATGTCCTTGTCTGTCCACATTCCCCTCCCCGGCGCTGTCCCCGAGCTCTCTTACTCTTCCCCGGAGTCAGCCTCTTCGGATGGCTCCTCCTTCTCCTCTTCCCCAGCTACCCCGTCCACTCTCAACTCCGAGCCTTCCCCTGCTACGAGCCCAGAGCGTGAGACTTGCTCCAAGGACGACGCTTTCGCCATGCCCANCGGATGNATATTCATCCCCACGCCGNAGTATATCGAGCTTGCCAGCCGCTCGGCTACCATTCCCATCCGTCCTCCCACAGCTGCCAAAAAGGCTGGCTTGGGCTTCACTTCGACCACTATGGAACTCCTCAGGGCCTTCCCCCTTCCCCTTCCTCCTACCGCTCACCACCACCAACATCACCAGCGGGAGAAGAGCATTCACACTAGATTTCCTATTCGCTTGCATTAAAATCGGGACGATCCTTCAAACTCGCTTTCGCTTCAGATGTGGGCCTCATTTACCCCTCCCGATTCCGAATGATCCATCACGGCAAAAATTAATTCACGACGTGGATAACGCATACGATTCTCTATTTCCTCTCTCTCTCTCGGTTCCCTCTCTACATCAATATATTCCTCTCCTATCATCGGCATATCTTCCTTTTAGTTCCTTTCATCTGTCCATAATTTGCACCCTTGCATGACATTTCTTCCCCTCTTCCGTTTCGTCTGTTGTTTGATTATTAACACTCAAAATCGCTCAGTCGATGATATCCATCTATCCCCATCCCTGCATTATTCCATTTTCCTCTCTTCTTTGGCATTTACATCTCGTCTCTCTCCACATACATCTTTATTCCTCATGTCGTCACTGTTTCCTATATCCTAGTATTTGTAATTATATTGTACCCACCATAGTCATTCCTTCCTACCTCGACACTCCTTCTATATCACTAGTCACTACACCCACTGTCTTTATAGGTCTCGTCTTCTATGTATGTATGTACATTGGCATTGCTACCACTACCTCACTACCCCCTCCTACTCTATGTACTACAACACTTATCGCAGTCCTAGATACTGCTCAATACCATTTTGGTTGTTGTATCACTTGGCGTGTGGCATGCTCTGAGTACCGATGCGTCGATTTTGACCAAGAATGGGCAATGCTAACATGTCACAAGTCATTCCGAGTCCTGGCTCACAACTTTATCGCCACATCGTGAAGGCTTCTGACTTGCGACCATTCCGATAAGGGTCTTCCTCCGGAGTCCCTTCAAAAGTTCCACTTCTTCAAGTGAGTCCTGACTCCTCATTCGTCCTGCGGGCAGCGGGACAAGTTAAGCGAAGCATCCTTGATGGATAAGTTCTTACGGTGTTTCCTGTGCAGAGATAATGCTGGCTGTACGAAACATGGGCAGGATCACTCTCACTCGGTACGATGTGCCCGGGATGTGCATACGCCGCAACCCTTCAAAGATATTCCATATCCCACAATATGCAGCGAGCTAGGGTACACGGTACCCACATCTTACGACCTATGCGGCGTGTGCGCATGCGCTCACGAAGGAAAAGGAAATTTATTAAACGCCTCCCGGTGTACGAATATACCTACCAATAGTTATACCCAATATCGGTATTCTTCGCTCGGCGGAACAGTGGGGACTTCACCCATCTACGACTCCCGTGCCCCCACACAACACCAGGGCCAAGGCGTTCAGAATGGATCCGCCGCCCAAGGAGCTCTGTACCCCGTTTTCCTTGATGGCGAATTTCCCAAAGTGAATGGTGGCACTTGCCACTGGGACACACACCCCTCGCGACCATCGGACTTGGGTACTTGGGACTTGGGTGGCTTACGGAGTTCCTCAACTTGGGGAAGCTCTCGTGAGTCGTTTATGCCTGCTGAATGGAAACGCCAAACGCCAAAAAGGCAACGGCAACTTCTTTTTTCTCGCTTTTTCCATTGAATGGAAGAATTAAGGGGTAGGAATAGGATCAATCATGGGGGTAAGTGAGGGGTAAGGTAAAGTCGCCGCAAAATCGCGGGACCTGTCAACTTCAAGAAAGACGTCCATAACTCGTTGAAACTCTCAAACTCCAAAATGTCAGAAAAAAATCCAGGGAGAGAAAGAGAAAGGAAATCGTGGAATTCCGATGTACATGTCTGAAGGTCTCAAGACATCGGATCCCATCTCCGTCAACTTTTTTGACTTTTCGTGCNTTTTGACGTGAAATATGCTATGAGGCCATGAGGCGTCTGTGTATGCCATATACGCATACGCGATTGATCACTTGTTATCCGTTTCTCTTCCGCTTGTCTACAATGATACTGTTCTTCGATTTTGATTTCCAAGACGCTGAGGGTGTAATATCGCCACTTGCCAGGGTTTGCGTTGCGCTCGTTCCCAGCCTCCGAAGGTGGTGGGAACTTGTTTGGGTCGTATCTGTCATCAAAACTCAAAAAGACTCATCCTGAGTGAAACTGTGAAAGCATAGCACTTTAGGCTTTATCATCAACGCAAATACATGGATGCACCGGGAAATTGATAAGCTGTTGTAGACAGCTACTACCAGCTTACTTTGCCAAGTCGACCGCTGATGGCGTAGCCTCCCCATTTCGGTAAAGGTGCATATGGTACCTTTACAACAGTACCATTGCCAGATCCTCAAGGCGGCTCGCCAGATAGTGAGTACTCAGCTATAAGAGATCGAGCCTCAAGTACCCATTAATGATAACGACCTTCCATCGTGTGGCCACATCTGCGCAGCAGTATGGTACGAGGCGTACCTCGGACGCGTGTAGTACACTTATTTGTATAGCAATGCTGTCTTTGGGAGCTCACTTGATCGAAACCGCAGGCGCTGTGTTACGCTACAAGCTGCAATCGCAGTTGCGTAGCACCACGGCGTCAGTCAACAAAGATATTCCCGATCCGGAGGCAAACCGGTTTGTTTCCAAAGGAATGACTCTGTGGGTACGGGGCATATTTGCAAAATTGCAAGGACCAGCATCCGTAAGCACAACATTTCCCGGTAGTCATCCCGGTACGTCTTACGTAGGGTAAGGGGGGAGGGACATATACGGGATACGGGTGCAAAAACGATAGGATGATGATTCATGCTTGCTGATCACTGATCCCGTGCCAGCCATCATTGGGATGGGTTCACGATCAGCTCGTCTTTCCCGAAACATTTACATCCGGAGGAGAGTACGAATGACTCAACGAAATCACTGTCCCGTCCGATGCCGAAGAGGACTCATCATCATCATCAACGAAGGAATGGGAACCGGGTCGGAAGAGGGAACATAAATCACATTACTGATGAGTAAAGCAAAGACCCACCTACCCGGACGAAAGGAGTTCGCAATAGGCATGATCATATGCCCTTCCATTGGACTGTACAGTGTGCTTTCCAATTCCCATTCAACAGGCTGAGCTAACTTGTATGAAACCGTCCACGTATAGGTACAGGAGGCATGACAGCACGCTATAGCAACTACTGAGGCGGACTAGAAGGTCTCGGAAGCGTTCGCTAGGCGGGCGCTGTGCCACATGCACAAAGCGCGCCAATATGGTCTCATTGCCTCTGTCGTCTAAGGAACCCCAGCGGAAAGATGAAAACGCAACTCACCAAAGTAGGAATAGGTGCGGCCGTTGCTGCAACTTGCTCCAACGAGTGAGGGAGCAAGCTCAATTCGAGCTGGAACAGGAACGTCATTCGATGCAGAAATTGAAG
>JAPEVF010000787.1:0-20925 GCA_029747585.1 Pleurotus djamor
TATCCTCGCTTCACATCCTCACTATAATCTCTCATCGACCCACGGACTCCCCGGATCCGAATAACGGACGCTCTGAGCAATTCATCCATGATTTATCTACCCTCCGGAATCTGGAGGTACTGAATCTTTCGAGTATCTGGCCTCCACCCTCTTTACGTACAGTGTGGAGTGCCATTGAAGGGATGGAAAGACTCGAGGTACTGCGAACCGAAGGATTAAACTGGTCCTTTGAATATTTCATCAAACTGGTCGAGGGCACAAAGCTTCGGAAACTGTCCATGACATCGCCGTATTCCACCTATTCAACTTACAATGTTCGCCCAACAAATCTGGATGAAATTGCCTTCCTTGGCACGCACGAGACCTCCTCAAGCTTCCCCACATTTTCGAGCAATGTTGAAAGACTGGCACTTGAAAAGGAGGATGCCTCGTCGCTCGCGAGTCCCCTCTCGTCCGATTGGCTCGACGTCCATTTCCCTCATATCTGTCGCCTCGATGTTTTCATACACGACTGGAGGGAACTGACCAACCTCAGGCTTTTCTCAATATTGCGTGTCACGCTCCCAGGTGGACTTACCCGCGTTGGGTTTGCTGTGACAAGAAAACTCCAAGGCTCTCGTCACGATTACCTCGGGCTCAAAGACTTCTGTGGGGCAATCGCGAGGGGAGCTCCCCAAGTGCAGGAAATTCAAATCCTACACAAACAGACATGTGTTGACTTAGCTCGACGCCACCCTATGGTCCTTGAGAACATCATCGACGACCTTCGCCCAAGCCAGATAGCTCTCCTTGACTCTGATGGGAAAGCATTTCCGATTGCGACAGACGCGCGATCGGCACTTGCAGTTACGTGCCTTTGACGAAAACCATCACTCTGAATCCCAAGGTTAGGCATATAGTCCTTGAGGAGTCCGCGTGCCAACGCCTCGACCTTCTCATCTGGCCCACCTTCGAGTTGTCGCCGGATCTATGTACTAATTTGTAGATCCGCAATTTCTTCTCGCTCTAATCACATCAACGAATAAATCAATCCAACGAGGCTTGACGACGAGGTGCAACTCTGGCTCATACCTCCGCTGTGCCTGGCGTGTCTGCGCTCTAGACCTGGCAACACTCCCTCTCACTGAAAAATCTAATTTGAAGCTTGGCGTTTGCCCTCCTAGAGACCATTCCTACGTTGCGTCAAGCTCCTGGTAGCTCTCTTGACGCAGATTAGTGCTTGTGATCTGTGGCAGCATCCTTCTGCACGACTCTGCACGAGAGATCGTCAGCCTCCGAGTTGGATGTGGCCCCTTATTCAACTCCTGTGAGAGTCAGGGTCCCAAGACTGGGCTGCCGACGCGACGCGTCTTGCATCGGCATGCCGCATACCCAGCGTCACGAATCCGAAACTGGTCTTCTCTTCCTCACACTCTCAAAACTTACACCAATCTCCAATTTATGTTGAACGACCTCAATGTTCCAGACTTACAAGGCAAGGTCGCTATTGTAACCGGTGCGAAGTACGACACTTTCGAATTCGTTGAACGGATTCATTGGGTTGACGCCATTTCAGCCGTGGAATGGGCTTCCAGCTAGCTCAACAACTCGCAATCTATGGGGCTAAGGTCTATCTTGCCGCTCGCTCCGAGGCAGCCGTGAACCAAGCCATTGAACGGATCGAGGTCGCCAATCCAAGTCTACAAGGCAAGAACATGCTGATTTACTTGCACCTCGATCTATCCACGTTGAAGGGAACAAAGGAATCGGCAGAACGGTTCCTCCAACTGGAGAGTAAATTAGACATTCTGAGTGAGTTGCTTGACTGCCATCCGTTTCCCTGGCCACAACGTTGACTTCGTTTCACGCGCCCATTAGTTCACAATGCTGCTGTGTGCGTGGTTAGAAATACGCCAACCTAGTATATTCGGTTGATGCTTTGTTACTAAATAGCTTAGCCCATCCATTTGCAAAATCTTCTGAAGGCTTAGAAGACTCCATGGCAGTCAAGTACGTGCGTTTGCTGTTCTACACTCCGCAACTCATGGGGGTTCAGTCATTTTGGACCTTTTGTATTCACCCAAGTCTTATTCGATCTCCTCGTCTCGTCTGCGAAAGATGCAGATGTCCGGGTGATTTCTGTGAGTTTTGGACTTCAAGATGTTCAATGAACGGATACACTTATTGGAAGTGGCAGGTCGCTTCATTCATGCACTCACGAGCTCCAAAAGGCGGGATGCTTTCAACCTTGGACGAAATCAACGATCCCCTGGCTTCGCCATGCTCGCAAGATGGCATGACCGCTAACAGCAAGCGATATAGTGTGTCTTGAATTGCTTTCTTTGGGCCGTTTTGACAGTCTAAAAGGTCGCTCCAAACTCGCCAACATTCTGTTTGCCAAAGAGCTTCAACGAAAGTTCAAGGAAGCTGGGTCCACCGCGCTATCCATCGCCATAAACCCCGGAGGCGTCGCTACTGAGGGTGTCATGGACCAAATGGATACGCTCCCCATCATCGGAGGCTTAGCCAAGTATGCCGTTGGCAGGTTTGCGAAGTCGCCACTCGATGGAGCACGTACCGCGTTGTGGGCCGCCACCTCTCCGAAGGTCCGAACTGAGCCAGACGTTTACGGTGGCGCGTATCTGGTCCCTTACGATAGGTTAGAGACGCCCAGCAAGGACGCTTGTGACGATTCCCTGGCGAAGGTGCTTTGGGGCTTGTCGGAGCAAGTCTCGAAGGATATTTTGACACAATGAATATACACCAAATGTTTCTTCTGGATATAAATACAAACATAATACGGGCATGATATCGTACCCTTATTCCCTTTATCACAATCTTACAGAAAGGTTCACATGAACGGCCTTGACTTGCGTATATCTGATTCAGGGGACAGTAAGCAAATCCGAAACCAGTCTGAAGAAGGATGTACTAACGTCGATAGAGCGTATTCTCCCATCTCGCGACCGATTCCAGATTGTTTATACCCTCCGAATGGCACTGCGACGTCACCGGCGCCGTAACAGTTGACCTGATGCACGATACAGGTCAGTGGAGATGACCGAGATCGAGTGGAATTAAAGCTTACCCAAGCGGTACCGGCTTCCAATGCATGAGCTACGCGTATAGCACGGCTGCCGTTCTCAGTAAACACCGCACAAGCCAAGCCATACACAGTGTCGTTCGCCATTTCGATGACCTCGTCCTCAGTCTTGAATTTGATTATCGCAGCCACTGGACCGAAGATCTCTTCTTGAACGATCTTCATGTCCTTGTTGCAGTCGGTGAATATAGTGGGTTCGATGAAATACCCCTCTGATCCGATTCGTCCGCCACCAACGAGGAGGTTCGCTCCATCTGTCTTCCCAGCCGTGACATAACCCATAACGCGCTAACGAAGATATCGGCTGTAAGCACATGAAGGCCATGATTCTGAATATAGGAGGGGTCGTACGTCAAACTGAGTGGAAGATACTTGCGGCCCATGAGTAGTCTGTGCGCCGAATGGATCTCCAGCAGCTGAAGCAAGACCTTTGGCGACAGCTGCGAAGGCTTCAATGAACTTGGGATAAATCCCTTCCTGGACGAAGATGCGAGATCCGGCTATACAGACTTGACCTGGAGGAAGCAGTCAGATTAGAAGGCGGAGGGGATCACACGTGGACGTGCCCATATTGTAGCTGGTCAGCAGGATAGTTAGACAACTGCTCGAAGCATGCGTTGAGGTTGGTTTACTCACAAAATACCCATCGCAGCCCATTTAACGGCTTGCTCTAGGTCTGCATCATCGAAAATGATGTTCGGGCTCTTGCCACCAAGTTCAAGGGTGACAACCTTCAAATTCGTTCTCGAAGCCGCCTCCATGATCTTACGACCAACCAACGTAGAACCAGTGAACGCGACTTTCGCGATGTTAGGGTGTTCGCTAATGGCTTGACCAGCTGTGTGACCTGTTGCGATAGCTATCAGACATCCAGCGACTTGGCGTATATGAGCGTTGGCACTGACCAAGTCCCACGACGATATTGACTACACCAGGGGGGACCCCTGCTTCATTCAGGAAACTCGCGAACTTGAGCGCTGTCAAAGGAGTAACCTCAGAAGGCTTGAGTACGACCGTATTTCCTGTTGCCAAGGCTGGAGCAATCTTCCAAGCCAGCATGAGGACTACACGGGCGAACGAACCAAAAACTTTTGAGAAAATCCAGAATACGCATGAGACGTAACTCCTTACTTGGGAAGTTCCATGGAACGATTTGGCCCTGTGGCAGCCAAAGCGTGAGCCCATACATGATTGACCCAAATAATCGAAAGAAAGAACAACAACTTACGCAAACGCCGTAAGGCTCGTGCCTGGTGTACGCCATTTTCGATTCATTGGTCTACGAGGGGGAATAATGTCAATTTCCGTGTACAATTGTGCGGATGCTTGCTAGCGGCGTAGGCTCACCTCCAAAGTTTTACCCTGTACCTTATCGGCCCAGCCAGCATAGTAGCGGAAGGTTCGAACGGCACCTGCGATGTCTCCCTTCGCATACTTGTATAACTTGCCTTTGTCGGCGCGATCTTGGTCAGAACCAACGCGAGAAGCAAGCTGCATGGCTCTTACCAACGTTCAGGGTCTCAAGTGCGGCGAGTTCGTCAGTGTTCGCTTCAATGATGTTGGCCAACTTGTTTAGGATTAATCCTCGAGCACTTCCGGGTACCTTGAGTCCCCAAGCAGTCTTGTATGCCTATCATGACCTCAGGAGGGTGCAAACTTTTCGAAGAACGCATCAACAGTACCTTCTTTGCAGCAGCGACCGCGGCATCGACATCCTTTGACGTTCCGCTCGCGACAGGCGTTATAACGCTCCCGTTTGCTACATGATAGAATGAATGTCACGTCGAGTGGATTGGCACAGACGAACGCACAGGGATTGATGACGCTGTAGAAAATTGGTGATCGGAATTGAGTGACATATCATGATCAGAGGACGCACTCAATCGAGCCCCCATCAACTGGATCGACGAACTTTCCGTCGATAAACAGTCCTGTATTTACGGAGACACTCCCTTTGTAGGTTGGCGTATCGAGGTCAAGGGTGAAGGTGGTGGGCATGGTGGCTGGTGATTGTTGAAATAATCGGACTAGTACTATGTACCCCATATTTAAGGGACGAGGTAAGTCAGGGAAGCGGGGTAGGTAAACCGAGACAGCCGGTCGTGGATCAGTTGATCAGGAGAGCCCTGAGGTTTCCCCTGAAAGTCCGCGACGGAGGGTTTATTCGGCAATGAAATGGTATATTGGTACAAAGGAAAGTGCTTCAATATGTCTTACTTGAGCTACTGGTATCAGAGCCTAGTACCGATATTAACATGCACTGCTTTGACCTCGGTATACCTGAAGGCCAAGTTTTTGAGGTCAGGAAACAGCAAGATCAGGATAGACTTACGTGGTCAGAGCATATTCTCCAAGCTCACGCCCGATACCAGATTGTTTGTATCCACCGAAAGGCACGTTAGGCTTGACAGTATTGTAGCAATTGATCTGTAAGGGTAATCATCAGGAGCAGATGCGGATATGGGTTGGTCACCACTTACGAAAGCACTTCCAGCTTCAAGGGCATGAATAACTCGTAATCCCTTGCTACCGTTTTCCGTAAACACGGCACATGCAAGGCCGTAGGTTGTATCATTGGCCATCTCAATGACTTCCTCCTCAGTTTTGAATTTGATGATCGCAGCAACGGGACCAAAGATCTCCTCCTTGACGATCTTCATCTCAGGTTTGCAATCTGTGAAGATTGTCGGTTTGACGAAGTAGCCTTCGTCACCGTGTTTCTCTCCGCCGACAAGAACGTTGGCTCCGGCTTGCTTTCCATCTTGGATGTATCCCATGACGCGCTGACGGGTATGTGCTTATGAGTCGCCGAGGTCAGGGAGTATCAGGTGGTCGCTGCTTACATCAAACTGAGTTTGTGAGACTTGAGGACCGTGCTTGCTTGAGGTTTGGAAGGGATCGCCGATGGCTGATCCGAGGGATTGGGCAGCCTTGGAGAAAGCTTCGACAAACTTAGGGTAGATGCCCTCTTGGACAAAGATACGTGACCCGGCTGAGCACATTTGACCTAGATGTATCGTGAGTCGGCTTGAAGCAATCTTCACAAGTGCGAAACGCATACCCATGTTTGAGCTAGGGATAGCATGTTAGAGAGAATCACCACTGATTTAGAAGAAGACTCACAAAATCCCGGAAGCAGCCCATTTGACTGCCTGGTCCAGGTCTGCATCATCGAAAATGATGTTAGGACTCTTCCCTCCGAGTTCCAAAGAGACAGCTTTTAAGTTGGACCTTGCCGCAGCTTCCATAACCTTCCTACCGACCAAAGTAGAGCCAGTAAAGGCAACCTTGTCGATGCCAAGGTGCTCACTGATGGCTGTTCCAGCTTGGCTACCTTGAAACGTTAAGGTATTTGGTCAGTTATGTGGTTCTTTCCTAAGCGCATCAAACATAAGACTGACCGAAGCCAGGGAGGATGTTTACTACACCAGGAGGGACACCAGCCTCATTGAGGAAGTCGGCGAACTTCAGCGCAGTGAGAGGAGTGATCTCTGAAGGCTTGAGCACGACCGTATTTCCGGTAGCAAGAGCTGGTCCGATTTTCCAGGAGAGCATGCTAACTGCAAAATTAAGGATCAGGGATCGAGCGTGGTTGTCAGTGTATTAAGTGAGAGCAACTAACATGGGAAGTTCCATGGAATTATTTGACCCTTTAGAAGCGTGATGAGCCTCAGTCGGATGTGGTCAGAGGTCGAGATAACTTACGCAGACACCGTATGGTTCGTGACGAGTATAGTTGAGTTCGTTCTCGGAAGTCTAAGATAGAATGAGGCAAGGAAACATCACGACAACACAAATACGCACTTCAATCACTTTCCCATGGATTTTATCTGCCCACCCTGCATAATACCTGAAGATATCTGCGCTCCCAAGGATGTCACTGCGTTTAGCGATGGAAAACATCTTCCCTGAAGTAAGTTACGTCATTTAGCTGGAAAGATTCAACTATACCCGGGTACCGAGATGTTACCTGTGTCTAGTGATTCCAGAGCAGCCAGCTCGTCGGCATGCTTCTCGATGAGCTGCGTGAGGTTCATGAGAATGCGACCTCGAGTTTTTCCAGGGGTTTTGGTTCCCCAAACGGTTTTGAATGCCTATGGGGGTACACAAAGATAAGCAAATCAGCTGATTAGACGTTATCAAAGATTTCACGTACTTTCCTCGCACTGGCGACGGCGAGGTCGACATCCTTCGCAGTTGCGGCGCCCACTTTGGTGATGACCTTCCCATTTGCTAACAGAATTTATCAGCCTCGATCTTTCTTCGTCATGGCAGTGTCTCACCTGGATTTACCACTCTGTACGAAGTGGAGATTATATTAGCGTAGCGCGCTTCACGAGAAGATGGTCCCGTACTCGATAAAGCCTCCTTCAACGGGATCTACCCATTTTCCATCGATGAATAGGCCAGTGTGAATCGTAGCGGTGCCTTTATACGCAGGCGTGTCGAATTGGTGTTCGTAGGTGGACATTGTGAGGGAAAGGGAGGGAGAGACAGATATCTTGGGATTCCGTAACAACCTTTTTATAAGTTAGTCTAAACCTCTCGAAGGCTGATGAATAATGGAACGTCTGCTGTGGGTTAGGCTTACCCCTTCGGTACGATAAATGACTCAGGCACTCGCGTGGCGACCGTCGACGTTGTACTTCGTCCATATGGACATGAGAAGACCAGGGAATGACCATAACAGGCTCACGTATATTCCCTAGGTAGAGATAAAGATACGTAAATACGCTCTGGATCAAATATTTGTGAAGACGGGGTGAACGCTCAAACACTCTTCATCGATGGATTATGGTCGAGAAGTCTGCTCGTTCCCATGTTAGAGTTTAGGGGAAACCTTGCGCAAGGGCTGGTAGTTAGGCTGTTTCTTGGCTCGGACCGCTGCGATACTATCCGGCGTGTCCTGCACGCTTGTCAGCTAAGCCGGAGAAGGCGAGAAGGTTGGTACTAACCCTCGCCTGGAGGCCTGCGGAATTCCAAGTAGCAGTGTATGCAAGGCTTTGCGCAACGCTGCAGGAGGGAATGCGGTAATAAGCAGGCTGACTAGAGAAAGTTGCAAGAGAAAAAACGCACGAGTGATCCCTCGAGTGCAAAAGGAGATGCTTCGTTCCTACAACTGCTACGGGGCTCTTCGAGGCAATCAGCTTGGCGAGGTTCAAAGCAGCCGCAACCACCTCATCCTTGCTGCCTTCCACAATGCGGGATAAGAGGCCGAGCTTCTCCGCTTCCATAGCAGAGAAGTTTCGACCAGAAAAAGCTAACTCTCGTACGAGAGATTCATTTCCGGTGACTTTCGGTATCGTGGAGAGAGTACCGATGTCTGCTGCGAGCCCCACATCAACTTCCTGTCGCGAGAAAGTAAAGGGAGTAGCTGAGTAAGTGAGAGAGAAAGGTAGCACGAGGAGTTCTCTCGCACCTTTATGGCAAAAGTCGCGTTCGAAGAAGCAAATCGGATATCGCAATAGCCTATAATATCGATCCCCAGCCCGAGAGCCAACCCATGCACCGCAACGATGACCGGGACCGGGCAGCGTTCCGGGGCACCTATTGCATGCTGGAATTCGAGAATGTGCTCTCTGAGTTCGAGAGCGCGACGGGCAGGGTCGACCGAGTCGTTTGAATTCAATGTAGAAGTCGCGTTCAAGTCCAGCCCAGCGGTGAAAAGTTTAGGATTGGCAGACGCCAATACGACCGCCCGAACGTCTGAGCCTTCCCGCGAAATCCGCTCGAAGACTTGACTATACTGAGTCCAGAAGCTAATCACATATTTCAATGTTAATAGAGGGACGTTGGGAATATGGAACGCAGCATACTCGGTATTGAAAGCATTGACAGGTGGTCTATTAGGGTAAGGAGCTCGTTAGGGCTATTGGCCGAAGAAAGTCAAGAAAATACTCCCCTGGCAAGCTCGACTAAGAGAACGTGGGGTGCCGGCTCGCTCACTTTAATCCATTTCGTCGAGAATTGGGACATGATACAACGATATTTGATTTGAGGGCCGCGAGGAGCTTCAAGCTCAAGCTTTAAGTTAAGTAGTAGTGGTCGGACCGGCTACGATCTCACCGAGCCGGAGGATACCCCTGAAACTGCTATGAACGAGATAGCAAGGATGTGGATACATGATACGTAGAACAGATACAGATTATACTGGTACTGTGCACAAATGATATCTAAAAACACATATGAGTGTAAGTATACGCAGGAACACCGTTTTATGCGGGCAGATCACGAATCCCCGATTTTAAGGTTACTGCTGGCACCATCGGGACCGACCTCCTTCAAAGTAACGTCGAGGGAGCCCTTTTCACCAATGATAAACTGCACTTGAACTGTTGTGCTCCAAGTACCAGCGGCAGGCCCTTTACCCTTCGCCTGAATCCCGAGCTTAGCTTCTAGTTCTATCACCCCGACAAGGGCATCTTTCGTAAGAGTTTTGTGCTTGACGTCGATCTCATCCTCCTCATCTTCCTCAGCGTCTTCGTCGTCGGAATACTCCTCTTTTGGTGGCTTGATCTTTTCTATCCGGATAGATTCGGTAACCTCCCAAACTTCGCAGGCAATTTTCTTCGATGACTCGGTGAGACCAACGTCAAATTGCACCGTACGGCGGGCGGGCAGAGGAGTCTCGCTGTAGGCGACAGGAATCCACGTTCCTCCTAGACCAGCCTCCTCAGACTCCCCGGGGAACAGGAGACCTAGTGTCTTGCTTGTGGCGGAGACCGCGTTGAGAGGTGAATCTGCTGCGTAGGCTGCCTTGATGGCGTTGGAACCTTCGTCATCCGGAAGTGATGAAATAACGGATGCTTGAACGGCACATCCACGAGCTAATATCGTCGTTGGGTCACCAACGCCACCACCGACGACTATCCCAGAAGAGAATGGTGTCACAATGCCCTCATCGAAGCCACCAGCAACCGTGAGGTGCTCGTCGAGACCGGGTAGACACGATGTGCCACCAACGTAAACGATTTCGTCAACATGATAGGCATCGAGGCCAGCGTCCTTAAGGAGGTCGAGGGTGGCATTGGAGACGGCGGTGTATATCGGCTTAGCGATCATATCAAACCGTAAACGATTGATAGTTCCGGTGTAATCTAACCCATCCTTGAGGGATTCAACCGAGCAAGTGGCAGCCCCGGGAGAAGCACTGATGGTGCGCTTCGTATGTTCGATCGCCAAAAGAAGTTTGGCTTCGGCTCGTCGATCAAGGAGCTCTGTGGCAGGAGCAACGGTCAACAGTGTTTTGGTCTTTTTGGTGAAGTCAGCGGCGAAGAACTTGATGAGGGCGTTGTCAAGTTGATCTGCGCCGACGGATGTGGAGGAGGAAGAGGCGATGATGTGTCCAAGGCCTTGACGGATCGAGACGAGGGAAAGCGCGAGGGACGAGGAGCCCAAGTCAACGATAAGCTGGGTACGGTCAGGGCTTAGGTCTGAGCTCCACGCTTCTGATGTGGTGGTCACAAGCGTAGCCGAAGCCTCGTCGAGTAACTGAAGGACCTGGACGCCTGCTTCCGATGTGCATTGGGACAGCGCGGTCTTCTGAGCATCGGTAAACCAGGAAGGTACCGTGATGACGGCGCCTTGGACTTTCCTGCCCAAGAAGTCTTCCGCTGATTGAACTAGGGATTTGATGAAAATAGTGGCTACTTCGGAGACGGTGAGGATTCGCTCAGCGGGCGTAGGTTCAGATCGGGGTGTTGGGGCGATCGAGGCGGCGGGGGTGTTGGTAGCAGTGCTAGGTGGTAGTGGTGAAGGGGCAGCTTGTAGAACCTCGACTTTATAAGCGGGTTCATCGGCGATGGTTGGATGTTGGATGACGGGTGCCGATGTCGTTGGCTGGTCTTTTGGGAGTTCGGAGAACCTGTGACAGGCAAGATACGCGTGAATATAGTGGACTTGGAGATCAGTTGGGCTCACTTTTTACCGAGGAGGTTTCTAAATCCAATTATCGTATTTTTCGAGTTCTTTACGAGCTGGTGCTTGGCTTGATTGCCAATGTACTAAAGAATCGACGTTAGTCGTGTTTACATGAACATATTCGTCCAGACCGCTCACCGTTTCCTCGCCATGGAACGATACAGCGCAAGCAATCTGACGTTCTCCATCCTCGTTTGCGATACATTCTGCAAGTCCCTCCTGTTACCATGCCGTAGTTAGTCGCAAATCCACGGCAAGTCCTGGCCAAAACTGACCTTGGTGAAAACGGCTATCGAGGCGTATGTGTTCCCCAAGTTGATGCCAACAACNGGGGGGGATAGTAGACACATCTATGGGAGCCTCAGCAGAACCGTTTGGCGTAGCAGCCGCCATCTGTGATATGATGTAGTGATAAGTGTGAAGGTAAACGCCAAAAAAAATTCTGATCGTTGATCGTGCTAGGCGTTGTTTGGATGACAAGCTGCAGACAAACCTAGACCTATTCTTGCCGGCGCTTCCAAGGATCTTGGTCGATCGCGTTTCTTGTTCCACAACCGTCATCAGCAGCGGCCACCATCACGCTCCTGAACACGTACGTGCATGTCGACGCGTCTTTGCTGCGACTTAGAAGTATTGTAGCAGTGAAGCAACTCAGAATCAAAAGATTTTCTTTTTCCATGTCCAATTGCAGCCATCTCGACGAGATTGCGAGGCTTCCTCCTCCGCGATTGTCGAATTCAGTGCATCGAGAGGAGTGTACACAATGCTTTGACAATCAGGCTTGTATAGGTTCTTGAAAAGGGAAACCCTTATATTTACCATCGCGCCACAGGATGGCGTCGCCGGCATCGATGTCTGCCTATCGTGCTTCAACGGAGGATGTTTGAGTCCTGAGCACAACCATGCGTTAGCACACGTGCAAAAAGTCGGACATCCTTTCACCCTCAACGTGAAGCGTAAGCGCAAGCCAACTTCGCACAGGGTGTGTTCATCGATTGTTTCGATTGACCTGAAACTAATGTGTTGGCCAAAGAGTGAAGATGAGGAGCCTCCCGCCAAAATGACCAAGATCGCGATCGACGCAGCACGCGAGGAGGACCAATACGATCATACTCTGACCTTGAAGTGCTGGAAATGTGATCCAAACAAAGGGGTCGAATTGTCCGATGCCCTCTCGCGTCCTCAGGTGGGCTCAACCCTTGGTGCGACGTGTTGTTCTGATCAATCGCCCAGTTGAAAGCATTGGCAGATGGTATCATGCAGTCCATGTCTTCAGCTAGGCAATCGGAAGTCAAGGCTTGGGAAGAGGAGATCATTCCTTGCGAACATACACTGACGCTCCAGCAAACTGCCACTGGGCCTATCCAGGCTTCTGGGCTTGCACATTGCGCCTCCTGTGATCTCAAAGAGAACCTATGGCTATGTCTCTCCTGTGGTTCTTTAGGCTGCGGTCGGCAACAAGCTGGCGGCCTCCCGGGAAATGGGCATGCCCTTGCACATTACAATTCATCGGGACATGGAGTTAATGTGAAGCTTGGAACGATCACTCCTGACGGAAACGCTGGTGCGCAATTGGTTAACACCAGGTGTCTTCGCTCCTTCTCACCTCTTCCTCAGACATATTTTGCTATGCCTGTGATGATGCCAAGCAAGATCTTGATCTCGTCTCCCACCTCTCTACTTTTGGTATCAATATCCAAGTATTAAAGAAGACCGAGAAGAGTATGACAGAACTGGTGGGTGTCTTCTAACACTATGCTCGCCGCTAGTCTGAAAGTTTCAACGTAGCAACTCGAACAAAACCTCAGCTTTGACTTTTCACTAACCGATGAATCTGGGAAAGCCCTTGAACCAGTCTTTGGACCTGGCCTCACCGGTCTATCAAACCTTGGTAACAGCTGCTACATTGCTTCCGTCCTTCAAACCATATTCAGCCTCCCTGCGTTTCAAACGCGCTACTACGATCTTGCGAAGTCTCATTACTTTACTTGCCCGATCTCTCTCCCAGCCGACTGCGTTGAATGTCAGATGTACAAAATCGGAGATGGATTGCTGAGCGGACGATATTCACGACCAGCAAACTATGCTGCTGATCCCAAGGCCACCAATCCGCTCGCTCACGATTCGCCCACGCCCGTGTTCCAAGAAGGCGTCAAACCCACTGGTTTCAAGGCTTTGATCGGTAAAGGCCACGAAGAGTTTGCGACGATGAAACAGCAAGATGCTGAAGAGTTCTTCATACACCTCCTCACAGTCCTTCGAAGGGATGCACACAAATACAAGGAACGCAGCGAACCAGGTTAGTCATCTCACTCCGTGAATGCGAACTCTTGCTTCCTGAAACAAATTGAAGACGCCACCGCGGTGTTTTCTTATGGTCTGGAACAACGTCTTCAGTGTAGTGACTGCAAGAAGGTTCGATACCGTATAGATACCATGGATACCGTGAGCATCAATGTGCCGGCCACCGAAAAGTCGAAGGATGACGAGGGTAAAGTCATCTACGAAGACGTACCCCTCTGGCAATGCATTGAGGCTCTACTTGGAACCGAGGCGTTGGAGTATTCCTGTCCTTCGTGTCAGAAAACCGTTCATGCGCTCAAGTACGTCCATACCTCTCTCCCTGGATCGTTCGCTGCACAGCTGTGGTTTTCCACCCTATAGGTCCACGAAATTTGCATCCTTCCCATCGGTCCTTGTCATCCATGCGAAGAAGTTCCAGCTGGTCAACTGGGTACCCTCTAAACTCAGTATGCATTGGTTAAAATGGAAGCTACATCATAAAACTAACATCTAGCAACTTTTAGACATCCCTCTCATCCTCCCAGAAAACGATGAACTTATGTTCACTCAGCAGCACTTCGGACAGGGGCTTCAGGGTGATGAACAGGAGCTCCCTAAGGATGCCCCTGGTTAGACCTTTCTCGTTCTAACACATGACCGCGACTGATCTGGTTGTTTCCCAGCCCTACCTCAATTCAACGAAGCCGCCCTAAGTCAGCTAGAATCGATGGGCTTCCCCACTCTTAGATGCCAGAAAGCGCTTCTAGCCACTGGGAATGACAACCCTGAAGCAGCCATGGAATGGCTGTTTAATCATATGGAAGATCCAGGTACCCTCATGCGGTGTATTGTTATCGTTTGATGTGACTAACTCGCTCTAGACATCGATGCACCCATTCAAACTGCGGCCTCTTCCGGTTCAAGTGTAGCTGAGCCATCCGCTGAACAGATCAACATGCTCGCAGATATGGGTTTCACCCCTGCTCAAGCTCGCAAGGCGCTCCGGGAAACGGTACGCCCTGCGAAATATGTGATAGTTGATGTGTCACATCAACTCACTTGTATCTTAGTCCGGAAATGCTGAACGTGCTGTGGAATGGCTCTTCAACCATCCCGATGATATGGGCGATGATGGTTCTGCACAACCGACTTCCACTGATACCTCGTCTGACACCATTCCGGGATCCAAGGTGGTTCCAGCAAGGTATAGACTCAAGGCGTTCATCTCACACAAGGGTCCTTCCGCGCGTTCTGGTCACTACGTTGCCCATATCCGAGTCAGTGATACTGACTGGTTGTTGTTCAACGATGAGAAAGTGGTCAAGGCAGATGCAGAGAGTGTTGCAGAATTGAAAAAGTTGGCGTATCTGTACATATTCGAACTAGTAGCATAGATAACATGAGCGGCTCGTTCATGTTGCTGAAGGGGTATCCCATTGTTCGTCAACATTACTTCGTAAACCCTCCACGACGTCGCTACCGATTGATTCAACAAGTTTGAACCCATCGGACTCGTCCAACTTCCACTTATCAATCAATTCAACGATCTTCGAGACAACGCCTTGACGTTTCAGCTTGGAGAAACTGTCGTTCGTCGTGTAGTTATATATCTCCATATGAATATTGCTGTGGTAGCTTTCTTTGTATGTTTTGACAGCAAACTTGATCATCCTGCGGTTGATAGGCCGAGTTTCCCCTCGACTAAGGACGAAGATGATTTGAAGGATGATCGTTAGGTCGATGATATATGACATTAAGTGACGAAGCACTTCGCCCCTGTAGTTGTGTTCAGTAGACGGATCAAGCAACTAAGGAAATGAAATTACGATTGCTGGTATACATCGTAAGCCCATTTGGCGAAAATGAAGCAGGCCAGTATTGGCACGACAATCGGTGCTGCAGGCCCGGAAAGTCCTCCAACAATACCAGCAGCGGCACCAAGAAGAGATAGGCCTCCAACACTAAAGGGATATTTGAGTTTTGGAGCGAAGACTGGAAGCTGTAGTAAGCTGACACTGTCTTGTTGGGATCAGGAGCAGCAGAATCTGCAAGTTCATTGGCGACGTGCGTCATAAGGGCCTTGAACTCCGGGCTGAGTAGGTGCTATCAAAAGGCGTCAATCTTTAGTAAGCTAGCTCCAGGTTACTCAAACACGAACACGTTTCGGATCTGGAAAGTTCCAAACCCCAATGATATCTCGGTGGATAACGTCGAGACAAGTCTTCAGGCTGCGTCCTGGAAAATTTGTGCTGTGTCCGAGAGCATCCCAGTATTCTGAATGATTGAGTCTTCGTGACAACGTCCAGGAAATGGCTCAAACTCACTGCGCTTTCCAACGCTAGAGGAGTTCAGAACGGCGTGTGGCGTGACATGGTAACGACTTACGCTATTGATGCGTAGATCTTCGAGTCCGAACTGATTCTTTGAGCAATGGCACTTATGAGAGAAACTTCTGAAGTGAGGTACTTCTCGACGTTGGTGTAAGTAAGGTCGACGAGTTGCGTTAAAGTTGAATTATAGCCGTCAGAATCTGAGTTGATGGTCAGCTTTGAAGGAAAAGCTGAATTCCAATGCAATGACTTACTGGACACTTTGATGAAAGGGGGTAGGCTGCCGTGAATGACACTACGAAGCGGCCCAAGGCAAATGTCCTCGAAGGCCTTTTCAGCATCCATTCTAGCAAGTTCGAGTACCTGCTTATTGCTGCGGCCATTTGTACGCGAGGGATTTCGCTTGAGATTCATGAGCTTCTGGGTGACAAGCTTGTCAAACTTTGTGAAGACGATGACAAAAGGGACTAGGGACGATAGTGTGAGCATGAGCTCCGTAAGAGACGAGTTTTCATATCATTCTTACCATGCCCTAGTTGGAGTTGGATTATCTTCTCATCTCCAATTTCAAAGACCCTCCCGCCGGAACACGGAATCTCTATGCATAACCTTGAGAGGAATTGAGGAATGGCTCGAGGGAGCCCAGAAGGGGCTCACCAGATGGCATGGAGTCGATCTTTCAGATCAGGCTTCAACTTGCGCTCTTGAATGAACTTCGTAACAGTCTCAAAGTTGCCTTCCTCTCCGTGTTCGAAGCCTTGAGAGTCATGAACAACAAAATGAGCATTCTCTTCTGAATTAATTTCGAAGTTGATATCATGGACACCCGGTTTTCCCTTAGACACACTCTGAACGACGGTGAGGAGAGCGTAATCAGGCCAACAAGCTTAACTCACAGCAGCCGAAACTCCGAATGCCTTGTTAATAAGTGATGACTTGCCAACCCCAGACTAATCCAAGCCTCGGATCAACTCTTCATACTTAGAAGAACTATAGCTCCTACACACCTTGCCTATCACAAGGACGCGAAAGCGGGGGCAAATCCGGGTGATCTCGCCGACGGTAGAAGGTAACTCGCTATTAGAAGACGATGGGCTACTTGCTGGTGAATGGGTGGTTGTCTGGGGAAGAGAATTGGTCTTCAGACGAAGATGGAGTAATACGGAGAAATAATGCCCACCACTTGCTCAACGTTAGGAAGGACGGCGGCCGTGTACTTGAAGGTCACGGTGAACTTCGGGAACGCCTTCTGCCACGCTACAGGAAATAGACGTGATTAAAAGAGATGAAAGACTTAACGCTAGGCGGAAACCACTCTCGGACCACTCACAACCACTAGGTTCTCCGGTTTGACGGAGAGACAGTATTTCACCGACGGGTACTGTGACAGAACGACGCTTTGTCCGAAGGAGCGACTTCTCGGGTATTTGGATTTGGAGGTTGGACTTGGACGCGACTTCTCTGCTTTGTCATTCGACGGAAAGCTTCATTAGATGACCCAAGGATGACTTACATACCACCGACCCAAATCCATGTTCCACTGCTTTCCGTAGAAGCCTTCAAGGAGGGTTGGCGGGGGAGTCCATCGAGTTGAACATCTAATGTTTCCGGGAAGCTCTTCAGTGGATTGCCATAATATACTCTGATTTCTAAACAATGTTGTGGTTCCTGTTATAATTGAAGTTTTCAACCAGGACCACATACCAGTCAGACGAATACTGCCATATCATATATCATATCAGAATCAAGGTGATCGGCGATTTACGTTCTAGTAGACGTCATACACACCTGTCCTCCTCCATTTCACCTGGACAAAGTCACGATGGTAATGTGCCTACAGATATGTGGCTTTAAGTGTCGACTGGGGGGCAGTCGAGTGACGGAAGGCTTTTGATGTCCTCCGGGGCGCTTGGAACCGCCATCGTTCTGCAAGACATACCATAATAGGGTGGAGACGGGCTGTGTTTATACTTCGGGGTCAATCAATCATATACATTCGCACAGTAACCGCGTCCGAATCCATCAATGCCTCCAATCAATTATTATTATCCTTCAGATCGACCGCGACACTAATGTTGCTTCAAATTTGACCATCTGTTCGATGTGGATAGATCAAAGCTGAGCGCGCGGAATTTACTTGGGGAAAGGCATCTTACCTAGGGGATGTAGCGCAATGAAGTCGATCAACTCAGAAGAGAGTTTGCTCCCGTTGGGGTAGGCGGCAGCGATCTTGAGTACCCCTTCTTCAACAGCTTTCGCGCCAGATTGTATATATACTTCCAGAGCTTGATTTAATCGACGGCGAAATGACGGGAATGAGTAGGAATGAGCTGCGATGAGACAGAGTGCTGTTGGAAAGGTGTGAATCCGTCTTGACTGGTGGAACAGTGCAAGAGATCTTACCAGTCCCAAGTCGAAGAATTCGATTCGTTGAGGGATGTGGGCCTGCCTGGGGCGGATTGAATGAAAGAACTATGTTGACCAGACTTGAGACGCTCACGAGTTTGTCGAGTTCTTCTTTCAAGTCAGTAGCTTGACTTCCAAGTCCCTAGTGACAGAGATCCCTAGCTTCTGAGCATGTGTTGATAAATTCATCGAGACTCTAGTACTCACGTACTAAAAGGAATACCGGTCAACAACATTGCGACACGCCGAGGACGAGATCGAACTCACTCCCTATAGGCGTGCTGGTAATCATATCAGTTTACCGACAAAGTTTACGCTCACTCCCTAGTGGAGACGTTGAGAAGATCCCCAAGTGGAATCAAAGTCTACTTACATGTTTCTGCTCAGAAGAACTTGTCAGCCCGAGGATCAGTGGAGGCCGGAGAGAGATAAACTCACAGAATACTATGATGAAGGTAAATGGTCCGGTCAGATGTTGATCAGGGAGGCATAGTGCATACCTACTCGGCCAATGAGTTTGAAACCCAATCAAATGATACTCGGAGAGCGTCTCACCTCAGATGCCCGCTGTCACAGAAGCGTGATCATCACATCGATGAACAAAAGATATGTGCGTACATCCTGGCATTCAATCAGAAGGAAACTTGGCGTAGGGCTAATGAGGTGTTCACGTTCTTTTGTTCCAGTGGAATATCAGAATCGGAATGTTCATGCACGCCGAGGTGTTCTCTAAAACGTACTTACCAGGTCATATGGAAACCAAACCAAAACCTATCACGCAATGAACGTTGAGCAACACCCGATGGAAATGACAATCGATCACATGACAGGACAATCTATACAGATCTTGCTGGGTTGTGAGAGGTGGCGGGCCATGGAACGATTTCTTCCTGTACTCGATGAACCACGGAGAAATGACCCTGCGACGAGCAAAATTTAAGCCGCCGCCTAGAAGCCTAGAAGATAGATAAAGGTGAGATGACCCACTGTTCGATGGCATACCGCGCACAAAGCGCGATACTGCTCTTTTGACTGGACACGAAGACCAATTTCAGAACAGTATCATGCGGTCCTTTCTTCGTTTCACTAGCAATGCTTCGTCCTCAACGTCAGGAGTTTCAATGGAAGTAATTGAGGAAATGATGAAGCTTCGCGAAAAGTGTAAACATTTTCGTGTTTTGATCATTGGAAGGGCCAACGCCGGCAAGACCACCGTACTACAAAAGATCTGCAACACGAGCGAACAACCCAGTATTCAGGATAGAAAGGGAAAATTAGTGCGTATATACTTTCTTGGTCCAATCTAGAGCCTACAGATTGAGGTTGACTTGGCTCAAGGTGCCAATCTCGACCCTATCGCCCTCCGATAAAGTAAGGAATAAATCCATGCGTCTCCACCAAGTTTGAGCCTGTAAACCAGCGTGGCCTCCATGATATCGAACAAGAGCTCATATTCCCCAATAATCCAAACTTTTTGTTTCATGATTCCCGTGGCATCGAGGCTGGTGGAAAAGATGAGCTCGAACTCGTGAAACAGTTCATCGCCAAACGTGCGTCAGCGAAGAAACTGGAGGACAGAATTCACGTCATATGGTTCATCCGCGTCTTTCGCAAGCTACTGATGAAGCCGAGCCTCACGAAACCATCTAGGTACTGTATCCCTGTGGACAACGATAGGATATTGACCGAAGCGGAGAAGGCATTTTTTGAGAACATCGGCGGCCCCAGCGATGCAAATAACTCTGAACAGTTGAGCCATAACAGTGCGTCCTACTTCCACGAAGATCTACCATCCCAATTCAGATGTGTTTTTCTTCGAAGTCCCCGTCATCGCCATCTTCACTAAATTTGACCATCTTGAAATTGATGCCTTCACTATCCTCCAAGATGAAGGACTTGGCGAGGATGAGGCACTGAAGGAAGCACCACATCGTGCGAAATCCGATTTTGAAAGAGACCATCTCCCCAGGCTCCTCAACTGCAAAAATCGACCTCAGAGTCACATCTACCTTCGAGGTAACGCACGGCCTTGACCCGTTCTCTATGTCACCACTTACAAGACCGGAATTTGCTTCTATAGATATGCATGAAGCCACTACCAGTATTGCCCCTCTCGCCGAAGTTACCGCCGAAGTACTGGAGAGTACTGTTCTGAAATTGGTCTTCGTGTCCAGTCAAAAGAGCAGTATCGCGCTTTGTGCGCGGTATGCCATCGAACAGTGGGTCATCTCACCTTTATCTATCTTCTAGGCTTCTAGGCGGCGGCTTAAATTTTGCTCGTCGCAGGGTCATTTCTCCGTGGTTCATCGAGTACAGGAAGAAATCGTTCCATGGCCCGCCACCTCTCACAACCCAGCAAGATCTGTATAGATTGTCCTGTCATGTGATCGATTGTCATTTCCATCGGGTGTTGCTCAACGTTCATTGCGTGATAGGTTTTGGTTTGGTTTCCATATGACCTGGTAAGTACGTTTTAGAGAACACCTCGGCGTGCATGAACATTCCGATTCTGATATTCCACTGGAACAAAAGAACGTGAGCACCTCATTAGCCCTACGCCAAGTTTCCTTCTGATTGAATGCCAGGATGTACGCACATATCTTTTGTTCATCGATGTGATGATCACGCTTCTGTGACAGCGGGCATCTGAGGTGAGACGCTCTCCGAGTATCATTTGATTGGGTTTCAAACTCATTGGCCGAGTAGGTATGCACTATGCCTCCCTGATCAACATCTGACCGGACCATTTACCTTCATCATAGTATTCTGTGAGTTTATCTCTCTCCGGCCTCCACTGATCCTCGGGCTGACAAGTTCTTCTGAGCAGAAACATGTAAGTAGACTTTGATTCCACTTGGGGATCTTCTCAACGTCTCCACTAGGGAGTGAGCGTAAACTTTGTCG
>JAPEVF010000788.1:0-20905 GCA_029747585.1 Pleurotus djamor
TGAAGGGATGGAAAGACGAAGAATCCTTCAAATATGTGACCCATGTCTTCACTTCCTGTACATTGCGGCTCATATGCATCGGGTAGGATTCCTACCCTATATCCCGACTCTGAACACTATATTTCACGCACCATACCCACATCGCCTACTCGACTCTGTCTTTTCTAAGCTTGCTTGTCTGCCGGTGCCTCAACTACCATTGGCGCTAGGAAGGGATGCACCCCCTCCAATCCTCCTCCCCATCAGGCCCGTCATCGCCAGCAAACCACGCTCGTAGCAACAACATGAACACGACCCTACGTTAGCTGTTGCCATGTTGGAGATAGGCCCCATCTCCCTTCCACAGCATCCAACATCAGCGCTCAGTCGCAGCCGCCTCTCTCCCATCTCCTCTTTCTCTCCTCCATTAGTAATTTGATTTTTTTTTTTTTTTTTCTTTTTTTTAGTGGAGCATAACGTGTCACTGTGTCTTTCGTATAGACAGTCACTATCGTGACACTAGCTAGAGTGCCAGCGCAAGCCGGCGGTATGATGAAACTCCACAACGAGGAAATGCATTACGCACGACGTGTGGGGCTCCCGTGCCTACTTCACCTAACCGTTATCCAGGAAGGCTTCAGCCCGTATACCCACTAAAACCCCGTCTTTAGTAACCCAGTTGTTCGGGAGGTCAGCTTCATTTTCCAGTAAGCCTGCCCATGTTTTCCTGACCGTTTTCGCGTTAATCGGCCTCTTGTTGATTCTCTTCCTTGTCATCTGCCTGTCTAGATTTAGTCTCTCGTTTATTGTTGTATGCCAGCGCCGTGTAATTTCCCTTTCGGTATGATATACTATGCCTGAGGGGTAGTCCGGAGATCACCCTCACTTCGGATTGTCACACGTCGGTCACAACAATTTTGAAGATCAGTTACCCACGCCACATGAGGAAGGCGGACGCCTCTGTAAGCTCACGTACTCAATTTCATACTCCACTCCGGCTGCTCGGCTAAGCGTGACAGTTTCTTCAAAAGTTAATTCGACAACCAACCCACCTACATTCGTTCTGACACCTGGAGTGCGTAGAGATGGACTACAAGACGCTACGATCAAATTTTCGTGGGTAAAGAGTGGGAGGAAGGTACACTTTGAGTGAGGTTCCGAAGTAAGGGTGATCTCCGGACTACCCCTCAGGCATAGTATATTATCATTTTGGATTACTCTTTCGCATCTGAGCCTCCAGATCAGGTACGCTGATTCGGCTACGAGTATCCTCCACAGTCGGGAGTTTCCAGGGTCTGGTTTTCCCTCGCTGTCTTCAACTTCTCGTAGCCCGCATGCTAAGATGTCCCCTAGCCACGGTTGTCTCCATTCGTGGCCTCTTCGTTGCCAAAGGTCTCTGGTCAGAGCCCATACTAGTTGTTGTCCTGGGGCTTCACAGAAGGTCAGGATGTGTGCCATATCCTCCGTGATGTCATTGCAGTGTTTACACTCCCCTCGAGACGCGTATCGTTCATCCGTGACGACTCTGGTCCAGTATTCTCCGATTTTGTATGCATTGTGGATTGACATCCATATGAAGAAGCGCGTCTGGCGTGAGAAATCTTTGTGTTTCGCTGCTCTCCATATTGCTACCTCACTTGGGGCTTCCCCGGTCGAGTCTTCGACCTCGTTTTGGATCCTTTCTATGGACTTGGTTGTTTGTCCTCTGCGGTGTTTGTCCGAGGTGAGTTTTCGCTCTCTAATCGCTTGGTAGGCTATTTTTTGTGTCATCTTATTTAGCTTTGCACCCGACTCCATGAAGGATGAGTTCCCTCCTGCGTGTTGAACGTCAATGTCATTTTTGCTTCCTTGATCTGCTAGGCAGTCAGCGCCTTCGTTCATGTGGTCGCCTGAGTGACCTTTAACCCATTTAAACTGGGTTGTGCCTTTCCTTTCTCGGATTTGACTGATGATCGTCTTGATTAGGTCTCGATTAGCTGTGTTGATGAAACCTTGGTCCTCTAGGGCTTCTGCTTTATGGGTGAGGTTGGATATGGTGTATTTCGAGTCGCAGAGTATGTGTAGGTTTGCTTCGTGCTCTGATTGGGCTAACAGTCTGTGGACGGCGTATAGTTCGGCTACTTGATTTGTTTGCGGGAGATTCCTTGGTACCTTCGCTGCAATGTTTCTTCCGTCAGCATCAGCGAAGAAAACACCGGCCCCGGCTCTCGCTTGTGTCGTCATGACTTTTGAGCACGAGCCATCCGTTGCGACTTCCGTGAAGGCGCCTCTCTGTCGTTCGGGGGTTTCTCGCGCGATCATGTCTTCGTCGTCTTGCGCGAAAATACGGTACAGGTCGCTGAGAGTCTCTGGGTGTTGGCGGCTCATGCTGGCATCTTGCCACCCTTCATCCCCTTCTGGTATGGGGGGGTCTTCTTCGATTCTTCTGGGGTCCCACTTCCTCGGGATGTTATCGAGGAGTTCTTTTGCTTTGGTCGCGCATCGATGGGGGTTTTCACACCCAATTTGTCGTCTTGTTCGCTTACACCTATTGCAGGCACAGNTTTTTTCTTTCGTGGTGTCTTTCTTGACCTAGGATCTGGGCTATCTCAACAGCGTCTCCTACAGTTCGGACTTTATGGGAGGAGACCAGGCATTTTGCGGCCTCAGATTGGCCGACAGCATTTTTCTTCCCTATGGTTTTTGGGTGTAGCCATATGGGTAAGTTCCCTGCAGCGTTTCTCGAGGGTAAGAGCGGTTTTTGGCCATGAGGGAGGGACAACCCACTGCAGACGAATCACTCACGTATACACAGCGTAATCGAAAAGGGCTAGAGAGGATATTGATGGCCCACGGCCATTCCGGAATTGAAAGGTATGGTGACCTTGTGGGAGATCCGTTTTCGCAAATACCAGAGTCTGATATTCGTATGCAGAGATTTCGTCCGTCTGACGGGTGTATTGTCCAACCAGCGTGTTATTGATCCGAAAGGAATACCCAGCGACGGAGTNGGGGGGGAATCACACAGTATACATATAACGCAGTGCCTGTTAAAATCATGAGAGGCATGAGGTCCTTGAGCGCGAGACTGCCATACCAGTAAAATTAAACGTCATTGAGACGAGCTTGCCTCCGTTGCTGGTGTTGTCGTGCCAGGTTTGCATGAAGGTTTTGCTGGAGTTGAGCTTCGCAGCGCACGGAAGACAGCTGTTGCCTTGGTGCCATGCATCTGCTTGCTCGTAGCTTGGTAATGCACCGGTCAGCAAATCCCCATATTCATCATCAATGGTGACGTTCAAAGGCATTCCTGGGGTAAGTACAGCGGATTAGAACAGTCAAGATGGGGAGATTCTATAGGGCCAGAACGATATGCGAGTATGAGCTATTGAAGCACGGGCGTGATTGCTTTTTAGCCCATTCGCTCAAGTTCTTGGCGGTGTAGGTGGGTAGTCGAGCTCGAATGAGACAAGGATCGGAGGCTACGGCCGGGTTGAGAACAATAGGCGAGCTGAGGTTCATCGGTGCTACACAGTCAAGTTGTGAGACCATATCTCTCAATATCAGTCCTGTAACAAGTTGAATTTCAAAGGACAAGAAGAAGGGGAAGCACTTGGTTGAGAGAAGGTGTTGAACGTTGTCAACGCCGGTGTTGATCAGGACCCGAACTTAGGCGCGTGGTGGCCAGGAGATATCAGGGGCTTAGGAGATCAACGATGTATTTTCCAAAACACGACAAAGAAGTAGTCCTCTATGTATTGAAACTTATTGCCCAAGATACCCCTTCGGATACATTTTCGGCTCACTGAGTGTCTCTGGCTCGACAACCGAGTCCGACGACGCACTGACACTTTCTCGTTTCGCTTTCCTGATAAAACGACGATAGACGAAATAAGCCGCTACTAACATCGCAATAGTGACCAAAAGTGCACCGAGTGTCCATGAGAGATACCGGTAGATCCGCTGGCTTTCTGGTCTAGCGCGGGATACCGACGTTGATGCAGGTGCGTCCATCTCGGCAGTTGGTCGCGTGATGTACGTGGTTCTTGCTGAGACTGTTGCTGAGACTGTCCTAGTAACGGTCAACCCGGGTGCGGTAGTTGCATTAGCCTGCGGCTTGTGGCCGCTTTGGGGGGAAATACTCGGTGAGTGAGTGACGATGGACAGAGGACAGCCCTGACGTACGTGTAGATGGCATAGTCAAAAAGCATCAATAGGGTCTCAGACTCGCCACACCGAGTAAACATATTGAATCGGTGTTCACCCATTTGTAAGGAGGATTCTGAGTATACAAGCGTGTTGTATTCAAAGAGGTCAGAGCCCTTTTGGGGATTATGTTCATAGTCGCGGACGCGGACACCATCGAGCTCAAAGCCAAAGCGAGAGTTCGCAATGAAGACGTCGTTCAGATTGTTGGATACTATGCAGTAGACGTAGAGGGCGTTACCTGCATTCAAAGTGAGCTGGTGAGGTATTAAACTAGTCAGAAATGCGATTCCTACCGAAAAATGAGAACGTCAGGCCGTGAGTGTGATTAGAATGGCAGGTCGTGTCATGCCAAGTACTATTGAAGGCTTGCGATGGATCTAGCCGCGCTTTGCATTTATCGCAAGTTTCCCCTTGAGCCCATGCACCTGGTGGATAATACAACGGCACGCTCGCGTTGAATTGACCAATATTATAGTCATCGATGGTGAAGTTTTGCCAGGTGTGTGCAGCCATATGTCGAAGTCAATGTTAGATTTGGGGCCATATCAACAAGGTTTTTATAGCGAATGATGCCGAAACATCTTCCATCAGCCAGTCAATCGCTCGACATCGAATTAGGGACAGGATACTGGACATGGGAGCGATTGGAGGGCCGTCACAGTTGAAAGGTGACTGAGATGAGGTGAATGCCTAGTCCATCTCCGCATGCACCTCGGGAAGACTCCAGAGTCTCAGGACGCGGGATAATCCATAATCCAGCGACGAGGTGAGCAGTTTGCATCACAACGGATGATGCCAGCTAAGCATTGGTCAATGAAGATGATGGACGAAGTACCGTGTTCTGAAGAGAGTGATATGAGTTGAGAATGTCATGGTTTTCTCAGGGAAGGAGCGATGTCTTGACCGCAAGCTGTCTGAAAGAGAGTAATTAGAGGATGAAATGGAGAAGCAATGGGTGAAGCTTCAAGCTTCACCGGTGATGGATGATGGATGAGGGAGTTGAGTGGATCGTGGATCGTGGATGGAGGTCCTGACGAATATATCGACAGCGGTGGTGGTGCCAGTAAGGATTGATTTCGGTGCGATGAGTGTTGAGGAATACGGTGGCTTGGATAGGGTACTATTAGGTGGATGTAGTCGAGGGGACGTGAAGAACGGTTTCGCGTAGGCGGCTTTCCGATGGGACCTCGAACTAATAGTAGGCGCGTCGATTTCCACCCGGAAGCGATGACGGAGCCGTGTGCATTGATGATCCCAAAGAGTACGACACGTTCCAGGATTCGAATGCCTCAGAGCTGTGTCTGCACGGAGGCGGTGGTCGTATCGTCTGGCTCAGTCGGTGCGTCGAACTATGCTCTTTCTTTGCCCCTTCTCCGTTTCCCTTTCAGCAGCACGACGCCAAACAACCTCCACANTTTTTTCCTACACCCTGTCCTCATAACCTCCAGACCAGCCAGTCGAAGCGAATAGGGCGTTCGCAACAGTACTTGTAGACGTAAAACGAGAGCTAGGCAAGAGGGAGGGGGGCAGTTAGAGAGTAACCCACGTTTCGTTTGTTGACACGACGGAGTAGGGTGGGCAAGTATATTGCGGAGATCGGGTAGAATGACGAAGATATCGCGGTGTTCGCATCATAACGCTGTCGATATATAAGTCATCCCCTAGAATGCGAGGGCTTGAAGTAAGCTTATCGGTGGCGAATAGACATTCAATGCCTCGTCTTCTTGATTTTTTCGCGTCTGGGGGATTCTAGTTGGATTCTAGGGTAGATTGTCTGAAGGTAGATACGAGTAATCCAGAGTATTTCAGAAAGAAGGGGAGGAAGAACGTACACGTTTCTTAAGTAGTCCTGACATGAACGCGACGCAACGTTGAGGAGGGTGTGTCTTGAGCTTCAAGATGGAGGAGAATGTGGTCTAGGGGTAAATAAGGGGAACGAGAGTCCAAACGGAGCGGATCACTTCGAGCTTCTCTACAAAATGCAGGTAAAAACAAGTGTGAGTCACCATGAATGTCAGTAAATACGCCGTGATTCGTCGTTATCGTGAATGAACTGAGAGGGCCGCTGTCGTAATTACTGATGACCCCGATGATTAAACGACATCGTGAACGTTAGGAGTCCTCCTAAAACTATCTCCTAAACTCACATCCTTCAAAAGTTTCCACAGAAACCTGGTGGATGTAGCAGGCGTGTACATAGTGGGGTTTTTTGTCCAATTTTCTTCATCTCAGTTTCAAGTCTACGTCTTGCTGAATAGTATTAGATATCATGTACTGGGGTGTTACATGCCTGTACCTTTGTGATATCGCTCAACATGACCACTACACCCTGACAAGCTAATTCGGAAAGGGTTTAATGCCCTTCGTGGAAGTCTTCAGACCAGGTCAAGGGGGAGCTGCAATCGCCTTCTGATGTATATTCCCTTATGCAGACTTGGACGTCTGCGCTTAGATGGCGGGCCGATTGTTGGGAGTCCTTTTCCTGGTGTTCATTGTCGTTCACTGCCATCGAGGTGTTGGCATCCCATTGATGGTGATCCACGATGAACGGCTCGTAATTCTTGATTGGTTAACGATGGTTCACGAGGATTCATGACGGTTCACGACCATTCACGACCGTTCATGGTCATTCATCATGATTCATGGTAATTCACGATGAACGGTCGTGAACCCCGTAATATTGTCCAAAGGACTACGTAGGTACCCACATGCACCACCACAGATTACAGCCCGGTCATCCAGAGGCGACCAACTCGCATCGTCGATACGCCCGTCTCATTATAATGACCTCCTAGCTGATAGGTACCCCCGCTTTCGTCCCCTTTATACAAAATACTGCAGGAAACATCACGTTGCGACTGGGTATTCTCAGTGAAGGAATTCCCTGAGCATTTACTGGTAAACTCCTCCTGAAAGTTTTATTCCCCTGCGAAAACATGTGGGGAAAACAACATCGGAACTCGGCATGAATATTATATTTCTTGGCTGTACCCAAAACTGAGAAGGAACAAGCAGGACGCTGCGCTGAGAGACCGCCTGGGTGTTAATGTTGTGTCACGGTAATCTTAAACTGCCCCATCATCAATAATGAGGGTACTGGGGTACATATGCGACGCGCTGAAGGGCCGAGGGCATACTACAGAGGTATGAGTCTAGTGCACACGAGTAGCAGTTGAAGATACACACCGTTTCCTGCTCCGTCGTCATCGTGGTTTCCGTTTTCCCTACTGACCAGCTACTCTGCTATACTAATGGGACTTCTCAGTGTCGGATTGATTTTCAGGGAGGACAGAGAGGATATTGGTGGTTCGCTGACGCCCGCAGACGCGTGGACGCGTCTCCCCTGAACGCGATCACATGGCGTGATGCACACGGCTGTCACGGTTCAAGAGTGGGTACGGCGTGACACTTGGTTGTTTTCTCTTGACCACGATGTCGGCGTCGCCTGTTACCCCTCAACGCACCTCTCGCAGCTCCTTCAACACTCCGTACACCCCGCTCAGCCTACAATCCTTTACCCCGACCTCATCGACCCTAACGACCCCGAACAGTATCTCGCAAAGTGCACGGGCCAAGACCAAGCGCCTCAACTTCATCAGTCCCAACACTAGCATCGTTTCCGACAATGGTTTCAGCAGCAGCAACAAGAAAGAACACAAGGCGTCGCTGTCGGACATAGCGAACTGGCGCTCCCGGGCCAGCGAGCACGGCATCAAGGTTACTCAATCAAACGTCCATGAAGACTCGCACTATGGCGACGACGAAGGTAAGTGCATATATGCGCCTATTTGTCTCAAACTCAAGGTCTAAACTAACTTTTGACTCTTCCAGCGAGCGACAGAGCTTTTTCTGACATCAATGACAGCTTCGTTACGACCGAAGAAGGTCGGTTGAAGATAACGCGGAGAGGTTCTGGGAAACTGATAAAATTCACTTAGCTCTGCTTCCGCCAGCTTTTCTTTCTACTCACAGGCGTCCTCGAGCTCAATCTCAAGCATTACCACCGACAAAGCGACTTTCTGACATGAACCCCCTCCAGCCGAGGTCTCCCAACGTTCTCCGTACCCCGGCACGTTCTTCACGACTCAATAACCCTCCTCCCGCTTCGGATTCCAAAGTTACATTTGGGAACTCACGCGCATTCATGCAGCAAGACATGGACTCGAGCTTCGATAGAATTTCTCCCAAGAAATCGTCAAACAGCTACGGCAACGAAAATGTCATGTGTACACCGCCCCCCAATCAGGCCCGTGCTCGCAGTCTCCTTGCGAAAGGCAGTCGAACTGACCCAGCTGTACTTCGGAGGCGTCCTGGTCTCGTCGTACGTTTTATGGCTCAGGGCATTTTTTCGGGAGTTCTGATCTTATCGCATGCAGGAAACTCCGATCCGAAACAAGCATGATCTTTCTTCTCAGTCTCTATACAACATCGACGAAAACGACTTCGAAGACGACTCGCCTTTCGAGGCCTCCTTCAATCAGTTTGAATACGAACAATCCTTTGACTTCGATCCCGATGCGTTTTCTGGCAGTGATGCCGATGAATACCAAACTAACGGACCGGTCAAAACTGTTCAAGACGACCACTTCATGTACTCATCCCCCGCTCACCGACTTGTCGATACTACCAACTTTGCCCAGGCGATAGGCCTCGGCGCTCCCCATCCTTACGGCTACAATCCCTTTCCAGCAAACCTTCCCAACTTCCAATATCCATCCCCGGGCCCATTGACGAGTATGCCCCTGCCTGGTCCTCAACACGTCCCTGCGATGTCTATGCAGTATCCTGCGTTTGGCTTCCCGCATCACCGCATGATGGGTAATCAAATGAGCATGGAATCAGCCTTCCCTCCTCTTCCTCTATCTGCAATGGAAGAGTCTTTCCATGCCCAACACGATCGCGTCGATCCGACTATTTCCTCCATAGGCTCCGGAGAGTCCAACTCCGGATCTAGCACTGAGAATGCGGGAGAAACGGCGTATTCTCCTAGCCAATGCTCCGTTTGTCATAGATCTGCTCGTGAAGCGGCCTCTCCTCTTTCTAGGAAGTCTCCACCGTTGTCGCTTGCGATCCTCTCTCCGTGCCAACATCCTCTTTGTTCTGGCTGCCTTACAAGTGCGTTGAACATTGTCGGGGAAAAGGACATGGAGTGTGCTGTGTGCAAACAGGCCGTCTCCAGCTTCAAGTTGATTAACATACCAAACGAGGCAGATGTCCATCATGGCAGTCAATCATCCCCTCACTTACGTGCCGTCGATGTCAACCGTATGCCACTCGCTTCCACTCCAAAGAAAGGAGAGAGAACCTACCCTCGTGGTCATTCTTTCATGGAGCCCCTTTTCAGTTCGCCTGGTAGCGTCAGCAGCGCTGCCTTCGGTGGTAGTTTTGACCTTGGCCGTGACCCTCATGCCCTCGCCGCTTTCGCCAATGAGGATGGAATTATGTTTGACGGTGTCCGTGCCAGTACTCCGAAAAGCGAACGTAGTGCAGAAACGAGAAACCCAGCATCGGACTCTCTACCTGTTGTGCTACGAGTTGACAACGTTCCTTGGGTGAGTTATCCGTATCCTCCTGACGACTAGTCATTGCCTGACCTCAATTCTAGGATATCACACCTCCAGCCATCTGTGCCTGGCTCGAGCAGCCTGTCATGCGTGTCCATGTCCTGCTCGACCGCAAGGGTAAAACCTTGAGCCATGCATTCGTCGAAGTCTCTAATGAAAAGATCGCCCGTGCTGTACTGCGCGGAGAAGGGACCAGGACGAATACCTCAGGTGGTGCTCGGATGCGCAGTAGCGTTTTGGGGAAAGGCAAGCGTGCCAGAGGTGTCACTGTGACCCGTAGCTCCCAAGAGGAACTTATGCGTGCTGTGTGTATGTTATTACCGTTTATCTTTCCTCTTCTGAAACTCCCGTCCAGCTTTTCCCTTCATGGCGGGGATCCTTTGATGGTTGCAGACCGTCGCTCGCGGGTCTTGATAACTCTCACGTCATTTCCACGCTCGAAGGTGGCTTGCTCACCGAATCCGAGATCAAGTCCCTGTTGGCGCTAGTTCAAACTCCCGACGTAAGCGAGCGTCCCTCACCCATATTTGAAACGTATCGCTGATGAGTGGTCTCCTTGCAGTCTCATTTCCTCAAAGTCCCTTCGCTACCATTCCACTCCCTCATCAGTATCCTCTGCAAGTTCCCCACGGACATTGACAGCCGAGTCTTCTGGTCTGGCAACCTGAGAGATCTCCTTTTCGGTCGGTTCATTCCTTCTTTCCTAGYACTTCTTTGGTCTAATTCTTGTTAGATCTCACCTCGGCCGCCATACGTACCCTCCTCACTCGCGCTGCTAGTCAGCAAAAAGAAGCGAATGATAGTAAAAAACTCTCGGAATCGCTTTCTGAAGCGGCCATCAAGTGTCAAGGTCAGCAACCACGTATCGTCCCCAATGTTTTCATATCATAACTGACCTATCTGTATAGCCTTTACCTCGCAACAAATTAYCACTTTTAAAACCCTTCAGCGGCCCGAGGCTGGACGACAGATAGCCGAAATACCTCACGCTACCATTCCCACAGCTCGGGGTCAAGTGGGTCATATCCCCGCCGCCCTGACCGACGAAACCTCTCCGGATGKCCAGGGCATTGAATTGCCCAGAGCTGATGAAACTCAAACGCTTGTTCCGACCCCAGCTGGTGCCTGTGATGATGCGCCCGGTATCCCTCCGCGCCTTGATGACCTCGCCAAAGAATTCGGCGTCAATCCCCAACTTATTGAAGCACTTGCCCAGCGGTTAAGCAGTGCCCGGTGCTAATTCCGTTTCCCCCATCGTATTGTCAAGTCGTCGTTTATGTTCTGCAAGTTCATAGCTTTCTTCTCTTCGTCTATCAYCGTAATCGCTTTCATAATGTCCAGCTTTGTCGCACCGCACCGCTTAGGAAGAAAATCAACGTCTTTACGCCGATCCTGTGGATCAAATGTACATTAGGAMTCAAATTCGCCACGCTCCCGGGTTCATAGATGGACTTATTCTGACCTCTTCACTTCTTCGTGTTGTAGGATACTCGTTTCTGGAAAACAATTTTGACCTTGACGTGTGTCAGGGCTTGTTATTTTCTGTTGTTCTGCTCAACCTGCTTACCTCCAAGAAGCGTCAATGTCCGAGATTTGAATCAACCCTGATATGTTTGCTTGGTAYGCACTCCACGTCTCKATGTTTCACGTTCSGATGCACTTACGATTGGAATTATCTAGAGTTGTTCGCCCTTGCTGTGTAATAGGTTTTCTCTCACAGACTTCAAGCTTCAAGTCCCAAGGAGGCGTTACCATGTGGTCGAGCCGCCAAGTCTGAGCATAATCGCCTCCGAGCGCGCAAGTTCAGATTTGCTCCCGACAACTTAATAAYGCACTCCGACTACGGGATCGCTCTGRCTCTACGCCGGTTTTGAAGTGAGCTTTTGTGGGCCTTCTCGTTCACCACAGATCCCGGATGTAGCCAATCAATTTCCCCCTTTCACCGATGATATCGACTGATGTTGGCCCGTTGGCAGATTACCCAGCGACAAATAGCCCATTCACCCATGCACTCGATAGGTCATTTTTGATACGCGRCGACATGGGAGAATGAAATTGATGCGTTGATACCACCTTCGCCTTTTGGAAGTCGGGGGTCATGCTCCYCCCGCTCKACATGGCTGGCTGTCAGATCTATCGCAAGATACTCACCAAGCTGCGGTCTTTCCGGGGGTGGACTCAGTGAAAATTGGAATACTCCATGCTTGGTGGCGCCCGTGGACAGCCTGTCGACTCAGTTGGACCTTGATGAACCTCTCGATTTTCTCCTCGGCCACGGTGACTAAATGGGTCTGGTAATGAGCTCATGAGTAGCCCGATCCACTCAGGTATAAAAGGGTGATTTTGAACGCTCATTGTTCCCCAGCTCAAGGGCTTGTTACCTCCCCCAACAACTCTTGTTCAGCCATGGCGATTTTGCGATTGACGTTGCCTTTCCTTCTCGCTGCTCTTCAATACGCACAGGCCGCCCCTTCCGTGGGCGGTAAATGGAAGCTTGTACAGGAAGGGTAGGCTCGCCTTGCTTCGACCTGTGATAATTTGCTGATGATGCCTCTGGTTTTAGGCACTCAGGTGTCAGTGCGATGCAAGTCGCCGTGGTATCCGAGACCAAGGCTATCATTTTCGACCAAGTGTATGGCCGTCAATTGTCTCCTTACCTTGTCGGTGCTGATCAACGTAGTGAGAACAATCCCCTTCAAACTGACGGTCACTCTGCTTGGGCCTCTGAAATTGACTTGCCCTCGCGCACCGTTCGCCCTCTCCACCCAATCTCAAACACTTGGTGTGCGACCGGCAGCTTTTTGAGCAATGGCACATTCGTCCACTCAGCTGGAAATCCGTTCCTCAATATCAGCCAAGGCGCCATCGGTACGTCTTGATTCTACGTGATCGGCGGTCCGATCTTTACCAAAGTTCAGGTACCAACGGTTTGCAAGCCATTCGGATGTTTACCCCGTGTGAGGACGGTTCCTGTGACCTGATTGAAGACCAACGTGTGCGATTGACCTCCGCTCGGTGGTACCCTTCATCCGTAAATTAGTCGAGTTCACTGTGTTATCTCCCAGCTACTAATCACTACACACATGCCAGGTCCGCCTCGACGATGGCTCTGTGATGGTTTACGGGTAAGACCCTTTTTTCACATTGTCGAGCGATCCCACTTACCTACCTTCCACCCAGTGGATCCATGGACTTTGGGTAGGCACAGGATCAAGCCAGATCGGACGAGGTACTAACTGTCATTTAGATACATCAACAACAGTACGGAGAACAATCCCACCTACGAATTCATCCCCCCAAAGAACATCCACGGTCAGTCAGCCCTGTATAATCCATCTACGACCACAGTTGGAACTCACTAACCATTAGGCCATAACGGCATGCCAATTCCTTCCAAGTTCCTCAACGACACCCTTGATGGAAACCAATTCCCCAATGTCCACTCCCTTCCTGATGGTCGACTTTTCATCTCCGCGAACCAACAAGCAATGATCTTCGACTGGAGAACCAACACCGAAATTCGGCTCCCCAACATTCCTAATGGCGTTCGAGTCAGCTCGCCATTTTCCGCCTCTGCCGTGACTTTGCCGTTGACGCCAGCCAACAACTATACCCCAGAGATCCTCATCTGCGGTGGTACGGCTGGAATTTCTGACAAGTTACCTTGGATTGAATACTCTTCTCAACGCCCTAACTCTGATCAATGTGCGAGGATGGTGCTGTCCAAGGAAGGGATCAAGGCTGGTTGGAAGGTTGAACATATGCCCGAAGGTCGAATTATGTTGGAGCTTATCCTTATCCCCGACGGCCGTGTTGTCATTGTCAATGGTGCTAAGACTGGTGTCGCTGGGTGGGGTACTGTGAGTACTTACTTATCCTTCCCTCCTCATTCCTTCACTGGTTAACAATCTTCCGTCTACTATAGGTTCATGACCCCGTCGGTCTGAGCAACGCTGATCATCCAGGCTTCACACCAATTGTATACGATCCTTCTGCTCCGGCTGGAAAGCGCTTCTCGAAGAAAGATATGCCCACATCGAAGATTGCCAGAATGTACCACTCAACTGCTACTCTCATCCCTGATGGCTCGATCATGATTGGTGAGTTTGACTCGCACCTTGAACAACGAATAGGCTTAACACGCCTATNAAAGGTGGTTCAAACCCGAATCCTTTCACAAACACAACTGTGCCCTACCCTTCTGAATGGAGACTCGAGTTTCTATCGCCACCATATATGTCCCAACAGCGCCCCACCGTTTCCGGCGTGCCAAAGGTCGTTGACTTCGGTCGCCAATTCACTCTCAATGTCAACCTTCCTAGAAACACTAGAGATGTAGTTGGTGAGTCACAGTCATTATTTTTGCGCATAACCCACCCACTCACTTTTGCCTCCAAGTTAACCTCATGGACTTGGGCTTCGCCACCCATGGTGTCCATATGGACCAGAAGCTTGTCCAATTGAAGGCTACCCTTTCTCGAGATAAGAAGACCATCAAGGTTACCGCTCCATCTGACGGCCGCCTGTACTCTCCAGGACCTGGTTTCCTCTACGTTGTTACGGACAAAGGGATACCCAGTGTGGGTCATCGCCTCATCATTGGAAACGGAAGATCCCCTTCAGTTGACCAAGAAGCGATTACCAAGTAAGCAGATTACGCTTCTCCCCATCGGTCAAGAAGCCTAATCGTCCACTCTAGCATGCTGGCCAACACGGGTGAAGCTGACCCATGGTACGAAGACCCTTGATCGACTCCCACCATCACTTTCAGTCAACTAGAATATGGTAGTTGGTCGACATTAATCGCCTGAGTTCATAACCTAGTAGTGTCTTGTTGCTTTAATTTGAACGTTTTAATTCCACAGTATTGATTTCCAACCCGAAACATAAGGACAGTCCACGGTGTGTACAATTGTATTTTATCATTCTCATTGGATGTATTTACGCTATTTGGTTGGACAAGTAAGACTTTGGCGCCTTCTGTCGGAGTTGAAAGCGTAGGCTCACCTTCCTTCAGGTACCAGAGCTGGTTGTCGCCATTCCAGCGAGTCCAAATGGTAACAGGTGTCCCAGCGGTCGCGTTTCCGTGATCACCGAGGTCGAGGTTGAGTTTGGTGTCATTGACGTAGAGTCTGGGGGAAATGGGAAGTGGATCAGAAACGATACTTTGGTGACGTGCTTGATTTTACCTGATAGTGCCCTCCTTGTCAGACTTGATGTCCCAAAGGAACTTGTTATCGACAGCGACGACGGCAGTCCCATTTTCGATAGGACCAGAGACACCAAGGTAGCGTCCAGTTTGAGCATTCTTGAATGCCCATCCACCAGAGCCTTGTTCTGCAACCCACTACGATGCATCCATCAGGCGACCGGGAGTAGAGACAGTTGATGAACGAACGAACCTGCTGGTTTTCTCCTCCATTATCGTCATATCCGATCACTTCATCAAGAGGATCAGCGACCGAAGACTTCTCGGCACCTGGAAGAACCACATACCGGAAGTATTATCACCACCGGAAAGATCAGCGACATTTCCGGCCTTGAAGTTGACGAACTTGTATTTGCGACCTTCTTGGGGTTGAGTCATGGTTGGGATAGATGAGTGTTGAGGTTATCCAAGGGAGAAGGGTGCCCTTTTATACTTTAGCGGTTTGTGGCGGAGTCCTCATCACATGGTGGTGTCATAGCTTTCCTGCATTACGCCTGATCCAGACCAAACGTCATATGCAATAACTCTTGACAGTCATGGTGCCGATTTGTGGTGGAAACTGCGTGCGTTATCAAACTCCTCCACAGCATCCATCATTAGATTTGGGTAAAAGCGGAGGTGATAACTCGGTGGGCCCTGGCCTGGATGCACAGCGACGGTTGCGGACACGATGATTGGACTACACCATGAGCCAATCTGACACAACACACATGCGTCACAGCGAAACAGGGCACAGAATTCCAAATTACGGTTAGGGACCTCCCTATTACTGAATGGTGGAATAGGAGAAGGCATAGCGACAACATTCCATAAAGCGAAGTTGATCCAAAGAATCTCATTCAGATCAATCTCTAGGACTGGCAAACAGATAGACTTACCTTCCTATGGCGAGTCCCTTTGGCTCTTCGTGCGTGACCGTCGAGATTGCGTCGAGATAGAGTGATCGCGTGGGTAACGCAGCTATGCATGTTTAATAAAGCTTCCGACAGCGTTGTAGTAGTATTATGCTGCATTTATGCACTTGAACTGGGCGAAGTTGAAGCTGTAGTTGCCGTGGCCTGCGACAATTATATATAGGGACCGAGACAGGAGGTGCTGGATCGTGGTCCATGGCACAGAGTCCATCATTCACACGCTTGTCCTGCCCACAACCTTGTCGGCACCTTCATCAAGGTTCTCAGGTCAAGAAGCCTCTCAAGCTTGACTCGCTCAAGGCTTGAAGCTTGAAGCTTAAACATCTCGTCAGCAAGCGTCGCCCTCGAATTGCTCTTTCTATTCCTTGCTGCTTTTTTCTCCGAAACTACGTGCACACCTTCAAGCTGCGACCGAGCCACAAACTCCAACTGCTCAAGTACTCTGATGCTTGCAACGGTTGAAGAAATTGATACCAAGGTCGTCAAGCTCCGAGATGAGATACAAACGCTTCTGTATTATCGGAACTCTATTGTTCTACGACTCCCTGGCGAAGTTCTTGCCATCATCTTTGTCCATGCTGTCCTATCTGCGTCACACACCCAACACGCTGAACGACTGGGGCTAACCATTTCACACGTATGTAGGCTTTGGCGCGGTATTTCTCTGCAGACTCCTGGTATCTGGGCTTGCGTTTACTCTCATGCACGCCCCCCGCTGACTCGAGCGTTCTTGGAGCGCTCAAAGGCCGCTCCGATTTGTTTCCTCTCGTCCGACGATGAAGCTGACGACGAAACAATGGATGTTGTTTTTCATCAATCACAGAGAATCAAGGAAATTGACCTCAACCTAATGCAACCTAAAATTCATCTCACGAAACTTGCGTCGCTCAACCTCCCCAACCTGGGAACTCTGTCTCTGCGCCTTTTAGAGACGAACCCTGCGTATTCTGCACGTCCCTACGTTTCCCCACACGCGCCAAGGCTTCCCCTCGAATCCGTTTCGCCACTACGTCACCTCCAACTCCGTAACATTATCTTCGACCTCCAACTACCATATTTCACAAACCTGAGAACCCTTGACATACGCCTGACCATCTTCGCGAACGAATCAACTAAGATTGGAACGCACACCATGCTGACTGCACTGGAACAGATGCATCATCTAGAGTCGCTGGAGTTGGTTGGTGTCCTCAAACCATCCGAGCTAGAGCTTTCGTTCGCTCGCAAGATTCATCTACCCCGTCTCACACATGTCCGTTTGGAGGTGTCGAGGAGCGAATGCTTGACATTRTTWTCGYAYATTTCCTGCGAATCCATTCARTCCATCGTTACYCAGGCTGAYTGGTTTACTACGCCCATCGCCTTGGCTTCCATCGCWTCCGAAATCTACTCRGTCATACCTACCATCCCCGGTATCCCATGGAGCATCGAYGCGAGAATTTCCTTCTCCCAATCCATTTCAAATTCCACCTTTGGCCTCGACATTTTCAACACAACCGCCTCGAATAAAGCAAGTCAASCACCGTTTCGMATATCATTCCGRGGACCTCCSRAYTTSCAGGCTCTTTGCTCKCGACTYCCTACYGGATKTGGCCTTCCTTCGGCCTTTGTRTACGAGCCAGACTATGCCCARTCAGATGCAGARTATTGCAGTATCGATGTCAAKCGTTCAAAAGCYCTTTTTCAGAGYCCATCRTTGGCTGCCGTGGAACATATCTGYGTYTACAGGCTKAGRGATCTCCTCASTCTYCTGATCAACCCCCCACCTAAGCCACRCGCYTCGTTGGTKSAYRCRRCAYCAGCGCCATCATCGWSGCCAGTTTTCTTCCCATCTCTCAAGCATGTCGTCTGTATCGAACTCGTTCCCCAACACTATCGATCCGTGTTGCTAGGAGAGANNGCTATGCTGGAGTCGATACTYMGTGCTCGGTGCATCGACACATTGGGTATTTGCCTTATCGGGTGTAATATAAAGGAAWGGGATCTTGGGRTCTTCAGGAAGCATGTGGGTGTCCTCGAGTTTTCCGTKGAAGATGAGGATATATGAAGGATCTTTTTTTGGACTTCAGCRCGGATGGATATGTTTACGGCTTGGGACTGTCAAGNAAAGACAGTGGAAACCACCATCCTGATGTTGATGTTCNNTNANNNGNNNGNTTAGACATTCGATCACTGACGTCGATTACGGAATGTAGAACCGACCCGAAGTTTCTSGCATCCAGCACATCGCAGAGTTTGTCGTTGGGCGACGATTGACTATCTCAGGNNTCANNNTAGGGAATACTGGCCGTGGTTGGTTCGAGTGGCAACTCTCCACAACCCTTCGAGTCTACTGAGTCAAGCACGTTCGATATTCCATTCACTACTGCCGAAGAGCTACTTGTACACGCTACGCTACTAGAGTAGGCCATCATTGGGCGATCTGTCAGCCGAGGCAATCACTGGCTGGCCTGCCACTTGCTGTAAGCCTCCGCCTGCGCGAGGGCTGAAGGAAAGTTGAAGCAAAGGGCGGTGTTGAATGAAAAGMYGACAACATATAAAGGTGAATCAACATTACCTTTGGCACCCAAAGCAGCCCAGGCGCTTGCGATAGCCTCGCCTGAAGCCTCGCTCACGATTTGATTCGCGGGCACTTTCCCAACTTTATCAGCGGCAGCGACAACGTTCTTAGCGCTTTCGTCCAAAGAGGCTATCGCAAAGTTGGTTTATATCGTGATATTTCAAGGAATGATCAAGGAAGCCTTACCCTGAATTGAACTGTATATTTTGGCGACGGYGGGCAGATGCTGAAGGGCGTCGCCGACATGGTCCTGACGGTGCGAAATTYAAGTAAGTGGTCAATATGAGTATAATGGAAGACTCCAAGTTCCCTGAATCACCTTGACTGGGTGCGCTCCCGGGAGAGCTTTGCCTATAAGGGTTTGTCCTTCTTTGGCCTTAGCCGCTCCTTGATTATAGGCTTGCGCAACATTTCCAGCCTTGTTCGCGACTTCAGAAAGTTTGCTCGCGATAGCTTGCGCAACCTCTTTGGCGCTAGCACTATCGTTGGACTGGATGGCTTGCCACAAAGCTGGGTAAGCGGTCTAGAAAGCTCAGTCAAGCGGCGGGAACGAAGTATCGAACAAATTGACATACCTCTGCTTCCTTACAGAACTTGGCAAGGCTAGCAGACGGGCTTTCTTTGGTGGTTTGCGAAACAGCGCTTGTATGGTGGTCTTGGGTAGTAGCATGGAGCTGGGCAGCAGCTTGAAGAGCGGCCTATGGGTAAATGATAAAGATGCGCCGTTGAACGCTTATTGAGGAGGAACCTACATCATCATGGTTTACACCGCCAGCGAAGGTCTTGATCCCTTGCGTAGTGGCGGGTACCTCCTTGACCCTACACAATCAAACGGTAAGTATCGACTGGGCATTGGACGATTACCACCTCACTTTGCGGCGGCGGTCATGAGGGCATTTACAGAGCCATGGTTGACTGGGTAAACTTCATTGTTGAGAGGAGCGAGGGGGCTGAGAGCGAGAGACATGTTTGTGAAGAACAGAGCAAGTAAGAGAGGCTACTTGTGAATCTCACCACTCATCTGCGCCGTTCTTATATACCTGAGTTGTTCGCTGGCTGGGATTACTTTGCAGGGTGACTTCGCTGGAAAATCGATGTGAGAATTGGGGTGCTCCCCAAGGACATCAAAGATATTGGGGTACGGTTCTAGCGTTGCGCTGGCGTCTAGATAACACTGCCAGGAAGTAAATGGATGAACGAGGGAGATTGAACGTGAAGAGTCACGTACAAAGGCGGACTTATTCAGAATGATGGTTCAGATCCAGATCTTACCATTTGAGACGCGTCTACCGTGAGTGGGCAGCTGAGGTCCGCGACTTTTGAGTCTGAAATTTTGCGATTTGTTGGGGAGTTCAGCTAGGAGGTAGTGTTCGCCGCATGTATGAGCCCGAGTGCTTGGAGGCAGTTTTCAACAGAGGTATGAACAATGAAATTCGAGTATGCCGAACTCACAAGTTGCTCAAGGTTGGCCCACGGGGTAATCCATTGTTCCCCAACCTGTGGTAGAAAGCACAGCATTAACGGTCGATCCTACCTGCGAATATTAAAACTCGGAATTGGAGTGCCTTGTGGTGATTGCCGCCACAGGCGCATTATCTCAAGGCTCCTGCGGTATCCAATCTCTTTGTTGTGGGAAAGCGGTGAGTATTCTAGTACGTAGTCACAAGATGACTCAGGTACGGTGGACCCAAGCGCCATGAAATCCAAATGGAAATGCCGTTTCCATTTCTGCCCTTGCTACTTCTGACATCTCCTTTGCGTCCAAGATCACGAGCATACTCTTTTGTGTTTCGGCATCAAGAACGACAGTCAGAATGACGCCGTTATCTTCATTAGAGGGCTCATTTATTTCTGGAGTTGGCCTTGGCACGAAAATGGGTTCGCCAACGGTATAACCGGGTGCACCCCACATCTTGGGCTCCATGGTAGGCGCCGACATGTCAAGCTTGACGATCTTGTCGGCAAGAACACCTGGTATCGTTCTACTGATCCCGTAGCTGTAGAAACTCAGGTGTTAGCTTCTCATGGGGGGAATGAATAGTGATAATTACGCGTATTGATAACGCTTGTGGTAGAATGCAGGGTTGACGGTAGGCAATTCAATAGGATATTGTTCTGGAACGGTGAATGCTACCACGGCTTCTCTAGAAGTCCTGCATCGGGAAACGTTTGGAAGGACGAAGCGTCTAGCATGGCCCATGGTCATGCCGTTGTGTCCATCCATGTGCCTGAGATTTTCGAGGTAGAGAGAATCGATGACAGAATGATCGTCATAAACGGAAATGTCAATGACAATGTCGTCAACGTCGTCGTAAGCATTCATCACATGGAAGGCAAAGAATGGGGGTGCCTGTAAACGTCAAGACAGAGATAAGCTGGTGACCTCGTAAAAATGAGGGGACTTACTTCATATCGTGAGACCACTCCGCCTTGATGACGATCAATTACATAGAAAATCGTGCTCCTCTTCGAGCTCCAAGGTTTTAGAGAGGAC
>JAPEVF010000789.1:0-20903 GCA_029747585.1 Pleurotus djamor
GATAAGCCGTTGATTTCCGTGGCTGAGAGCATCACATGGACGAGCCAACTCAACTTCTTCCCTTACGCTGCTGACGAAGATGGAAAGACAAGTCTCCTCGCCGTGTCGAAGTCTATAAACGGGAGCCTACAGCTGCAGCTGATTCGCAGCTCTGGTCCAACTCTCCTCCCACCGTCACCCGCTATCACGACATCCATCGCTTATGATGGCCACATCAACCTTGCCAAAACCTCTTCAACAACGGCAATCGACCTTGTGAATACGTTCGACAACAAGGTTGCAAGCCCTCCCCACACAGAGCTCACCGTCTTGCGCTTCACGAACGACACCTTCTCCATCTTGAACAGCGTCAGACAACCGACCTCGTCCTCCTCCTTTGTCACCTGGGCGGATCTTCGTGGCTTGGGTCGCGTAGACTGCTTGCTCAACACGCTAGATTTTCAAGGGAACTTGACTGTGACCAATATGCCCTGCGCTAGTGTTGCACCGCCCGACTATGTCAAGTCCTACCAGAATGGTCTCGGCGCTAAACTCGAGGTTGACTACGCCCCCCTCAGTGACCGAACCACCTACTCTGCTGATGGTGCTGATGGGACAGAGTCGCCGCTGTCTGCAGTCAACGCTCTTGCTCGAAACATCTCGTTCGCGGCTGACTTGACTTCATCTACGGTATCTCAGTCTTCCACACACGCACGATCCCAGATCGTCTACTTTCCTTCATTTGTCGTCAAGCAGATCAAGCATACGCCATACGCTGCGAAACCTGATGTCATCGACGAAAGCGACTATACCTATCAGAACGCTCGGTACGGATATGACGGTCGGGGATGGCGTGGGTTTGAGAAAGTCACGAAGACGGCTGTTGTCCTTGGGTCGTCCACTACCACGGAGTACCATCAAGAATTCCCTCTCCTCGGGCAACCCAAGGTCGTTACAGTTTCCGATCTTCAAAGCGGTCAGGTCCTTCAGACCACAGAGAATACCTAGGAAGCTGTCATATGTAACCAGGGTACTAGCCAATTCGTTGGCCTGTCGAAGATCAAGGAGCGGAACTACGAGTCGGGAAACTTCGCTCATGAGGTCGATGTTGATCATGTTCACGACGACTACGGAAATATCACCAGCATCACAACGACCACCCCTCAGACAGGCACTCCACCTCTCGAGATCCTTGCCACTTTCACAAACGATCCGAATACATGGGTCATCGGTCAGAAGACGTCAGAGACAGTCAAGCAGGATGGCTCTGTCCTCAAACAGACAAACTGGACTTTCGTTCCAGGTTCTCTCGCGTCCAAGGAAGAGAAGAAGATGGTTTCTGGTAATACCTCATCTACGGTTTCGTACGAGTTTGATGCCACCGGGAACGAAATCGTCATCACCGGACCTGGGAAGGCTCTCCGGAAATTTACCTACGACGATACCTACACCAACGTCACCTCCTCCTCTGTCTACACTACGGAGGGCGCTGATCCTCTCACCGAAACCGCTACCTTTGATCTGATTACCGGAAAGCCTACCATGACTGTCTCCCCCAATGGCGATTCCACCTCGATCGTTTACGATGTCTTGGGTCGAATGGTCCAGACCTCCATTGGCAACAAAGTCGTACAGAAGCAGGCCTATGAGACTGATGGCATAGACTTCTACCGTATTGAGTATACGGAGAGCGGACTCGACGATAAGGATATCTATTTCAAGGTCATCAGCCACCTTGATGGTCAAGAGCGTGTGTGGAGGACTGAGGTACCGAGGCCCGATGATCCTGATACCATGGTCTACACGGATGTCGAGTATGATGGTGCCGGTCGTATGGTCAAGAGAGCCCGCGATTACCTTCAAGGGAGCTCGCCTGCGTTTGCTACTTTCTCCTACGATGCACTCTCCAGGATGACCAAGCAAGTTCTGCCACCAACCTCTTCAGATGTTTCCTCAGTCACCACTACATTCACATACTCCTTTTCCAGCGGTAGCACACATGCCAAGGAAACTCGCTCCGACGGAGAGACCACTGTGACGAGCTCTCGTGACATTCAACACCTCCCTAATCCAGAACCTACAGCCACCAAACTGACGAAGGCTTTTGTTGTCTCCTCTGTCAACGAACTTGAACAGTCTGTTTCGACCCAGTACGATGGACTTGGGCAGCCTCTGAAGATCTCTGATCCCTCTGGGACCTCTCTCAGNCTCTCTTGGGATGGAATCGGGCGTGTCATCAAGCGCACGGTCAACAATGTGGATGGTAGCTCGGCTGCGGACATCCATCGTGCTCTAGCTGCCTATGACGATAATACGGGTATTGTCACCATCACCAACGAGCTTACTGGGAGCGTCTCCGTCACGGAGTTTGACTGGGCTGGTCGACCTGTCAAGAAGGTCAATCCAGATGAGACCTTGACCATGGTTTATGACGTTGGCGGCGACTTTACTAAGGAGCAGTTGGTCTCCGTTACATCTTCCAAGGGAGTCAAGCAAACCTTCGACTATAACCAACGCGGGAACATCACGTCTTCTGCGGTATCTATCGACTCCGTTGACTACGTCACATCTTACCAGTGGTCGCTCAGTGGGGAGCTTCTGCACGTCACCAATCCAGATGGATCTGCATTGAAGCGAGAGCTGTACGACGACGGCGAAACTATCAAACGCGTGGAACTACTTGACGCCCAGAATGCGGTCCGGGCTTGGGCCAATTTCCAAGACTACAGTGACGTTTTCAGCCGACCCCTCGGATGCGAGTTTGGAAATGGCATATCCTCTTCGTCTAAGATCGCCAGCAATGGGTCGCTATCTGAACTATCTCTTATTAAAGGAGATGATGTTATCCACCATCAGACCTGGAAGATCGATGCTTTCAGCCGCATCCAGCAATATGAGGCCACCGCGGTCGGTTCCAGCAACGTCTCCACTAATGTTTTCTCATATGACTCAGCGGGTACGTCTAAATTTCAGTGCCCTTGCCGCGCCATTGACACTGAGATCGTCCAGGTCAACTTACTCAATGCACACCCGATGGCGTTCAAGGGGGTGACGCTCCAGAGCAGTATCTCTATGACCACTCAGCCAACCTACAGTCGAAGAACGGCAAGAAGTTCGTCAACAAGGGGTGGCAGTTGCATGAAGTCCAAGACTCAACTGGGACCACCGAATACACGTTCAAGTACTCGTCAGACGGTCGCTTGGTGTCGAAGGTTGATGCCACAGGCCAAGAAGCTGCGTCCATGGAGTACGACTCTGAGGGCCGCCTGTCCAAGCTCAACGACACGCAATTCATATATGACTTCGCTGGACGTCTGCTCAAGGCTACATTTGGCGATGGAAGCTCGAGAATTTACCCGAGTCAAACATTTGAAGTCGATATATCCAGCGCCGGTGACAAAACCTATACAGCATATCTAACCCAGGGTTACCGCCGCGCCTCTTTGACCACCGATTCCGCTACCTCAGTGGTTAGATACTTCCACTCTGATCATCTCGGAAGCACCGTCGCGGTCTCAGATGAACAAGGCGAGATCGTCTCCGAGTACCAATACGATTCCTTTGGCAAGTTGAAGCTGACCTCTGGTGAGGACTACGCGCGGTACAAGTTCTCCGGAAAGGAAAGCTTTGACGGCTTGTATTACTTTGGGGCGCGTTTCTACGATCCGGATGTGAGTACTTCTCATAGACATACATAGTTTCTTCAACTAATACCTTCTAGACTGGCCGTTTCCTTACATTGGACAACTACCCCGTTGATGTTCAAGGCGCCACGCCAGCGACGTTCAACATGTACTCTTTCTCGCGAAATGACCCCATCAACTTCCTCGATATGAACGGGAATGTTCCTTGGTGGCATTGGTGAGTGGTTCGAGCTCTAATTCTGATGCCCACCTTCAACGTTCGCTTTGTAGGCTCGTCGATGTTGCTCTCATCGCTGTTGGTGTCGCACTGATGTTTGTCCCTGGCGTCAACGGAGTCGTCGCAGGCATTCTGATGGGCGTCGTCACCGGTGCTCTAATTGGAGCTGGTACATCTGGTCTCATGGCCGACGTCAAAGGCCAAATTTCGGGGAAGTCCAGCGACAAGGATTGGGGCATAGCTCTAGGTTTAGGTGCGCTCTTTGGTGGTATCAGTGGTGGTATCACCGCAGGCATAGACGCTTTGATTCCTGCGGTCACCTTGATCGATGTATCATCGAACATGGGTGCTATCGGGGCGAGGATGGTGGCTGGTTGGGTGTTCCGAAGTACTCTCCGTATTGGACTGAGTACGGCTGTGAGTAGCGGTCTGGGTGTCCTCAGGCAGATGACGGAAAATGGTATCACCGGAAAACGTTGGGACGATGGTCTCGGTGAGGCCGCTGCAATGGGCGCGCTCACTGGATTCTTGACTGGAGGTGAGTTTCAACTACTCTTATCCACTGTTCTTCACTGACTTGAATATGTCCAGTTAAATCGGAAGCTGTGGCGTTCTTGAAGCCTATCAAAGGTGACGGTTTTCGCCTCAAGTTCTGGAAGAACCGAAATTGGAAGGTCTACCGTTTGGATGGGAAGTCTGTCTGGGGGATGGGGCAGGCGTCCGCTGCGAAGGAGTTCAGTTCCGGTCTCGGCTTCACCGGCATCACGACACTTTCCTACAAGCCTATCGGCGAGTTCAGCAGTTCGTCCATGTCGTTCATGCAGCAGACGACGAGGTTCTTGCCTATCGAGCATGTCACGGGTTTGTAGGTACCTCCCATCGAGGAATGAAATTCTTGGTCCATACTCTGTACATTACTACCTATGTCCGAATGAAGGATCCCAGAGATCAATCCATAACCCACAACCTAACGGCTTTACACGACCCAATCTCGGGGTGCAGCAGAACTGCTGACAGCCAATGCTGAAGTAACTGTCGACGACGCTCAAGGAATGCCGAACGATAGCGTTGAAGTGGGGCTTTCGGAGGTAGCTGTGGAACCGAGGCAAGGAGAGGTCTCTGCCAGCAATCGTTAGTCGCGAGAACTGGAATGCAGACAAGTCTCCATACCGGTAAAGTTCGATGAAGTGCTACTTCAAGTTGGACAAAGGCACTGTATCGTTTGTGAGCGTGTATCGTAGTCCCCTGTATGGTCATGTCAGGAAACTGTGATCCGGAGGGACATTCAACCGTGGTCTCACCTCTTTCGTCTTGATAGAACAGTCGTAGACTTGAGTAGGCAGCCTCAGTAGCGCAAACGTAGCAGAATCCAAGAAAACTGACCAATATACGCCCCTCCAAGCTTATCGCCAACGCTCGTCCAACCCGTTATCTCAACGTGCTGCGCAAAAGCCAGACTGTCCCCGGAATTGTCCTGGAGCCATATCGACTCCCCGAACGATAGAAGCGACGGGGTCAGTTCTGGAGATACTGATCTACGTATAGATAATTCGTCGCCGTCCTGTTTGATGCCATGGTCAAAGAAAAAGTCAGTTTCACAGGTAGCAAGACTGTACATCGCACATATCATCATACATTTGGGCTTCTTCGGCGACATTGATGCGGTCGGGAATGGTTTGTATGAGTACAGGAGTCGTAGGTGATGTTGGTACAGTTTGTTGGCCTTCATGGAAAGGGTTCATGCTGCATCGTCAATGGCGCAACGGAAATTGCCACAACGTCAAACTGGGCGTGAGTTAAGGGAGTGTCGTATTTGTGACCGTGCGAAAGTAAGTTTACACGGTCAGAACATTTGGTGTGAACCTTTTTGATTTATCCCACTGTTCCATGCCTCAAGGCCCAATTTTTACCGTCGCGGGACATCACTGTAAGCCCGAATCCCATTGATGAGTGGATAACGAGATTTTGAGATCTGATGGCGAACTATGTTCAGTTCCTGGTTGTCGACTCCTTGGACCTGCTCTAGACGTCTCCATTATGTCTTCCTTTGCTTCCCACAGAGTGGCCAACGCCAGCTTGACGTTTCCTAAGAGGTCGAAGAGGATAAGATGTCTATCCGTCTATGCATGCTTAAACCTCGTATACCATCTTCAGGACGGCCCGGTCTGGCCCTCGGGCCCACCCGGCGCCTTTGATGTGGGATCAGTGTGGGATGGGCCTCTGTGTCCACCTTTCGAAATCCAACGCTTCAACCGTAAAGGAAAGAGTCAGTCATATAACTTGAGGGCCTCAAATTTTCCATGCATACTCCAAGGTGATATGTCTTTCTACGTTCTGACTCTAAACCTTCTAACTTTCTCATCATCAGACGGTACCCACATGCACCACTTCCACGCGTTCCGGCGCTGTCTCTACTATTGCGTGCATGGCCTTGTGATGCACCTTAAATGCGAACGTAATAGTGAGAGCATGCCGAAGAAGTTCCAGCTGATGCTGTTGTTATTTTTGGCCGGTTCGATTTCTCATATAACCTGGGGTTTCCCCGCTCTCCCTTCACGAAGCGTAGCATTTCACCATGGCGAAAGGTGTAAGTGGGTTTCTTGCTTTACATCGCTGCCGTTGACCTACACCCTCCACAGTACAGCCCCTTGATTGCTTCGAATCCTGTAAGCATACCTGCTATCTAGCTGCCTCAGTCAGCTCACATTGTTCTTAGTATGTCGTCGGTTCGTTCGCCTGCATTGGAGGTGCCCTCTTTGGGTTCGACATCTCGTCGATGTCTGCGGTCTTGAGTGTGAGTCATCCTTCATCCCTTGACAGGACAACTTCTCACTGTTTCCAGAACGCCGCCTACGACATTACTTTCGGTAATGTACGCCATGTCTTCGTCAACCAACCTTGCAAAGATATTGACATAACGCAACGTTCATAGCCTGGACCCAACGCACAAGGCGCGATCGTGGCTTCAATGCCAGCAGGCTCTCTCATCGGTGCCCTCTCTGTTTCGCAGCTAGCCGACCGCATCGGTCGTAAGAAGACCATCATCCTAGCTGGAATCGTCTGGATTATCGGCTCTATCCTGCAGTGTGCAGCTCAGGTGCGTTTCCCCCTTCTTCCATCATATCGACTCTCACACTGTCCACTCCTAGAACCGCGGCATGCTCGTAGTCGGACGTATCATAGCCGGCCTGTCGGTTGGTATCTCTAGCGCTATCGTGCCGATATACCAATCGGAGATCACGGCCCCCTCTATCCGTGGACGCATGGTGTCACTTCAGCAATGGTATGTCAGATTTAGTACCCCGCCTCTGAATGGAATTAATTTCGCTTATATTTAGGTCGATTACATGGGGTATCTTAATCCAATACTTTATCGCATTTGGGTCTTCCTACATCGATGGGCCGGCATCCTTTCGTATCCCATGGGGCTTGCAGATGGTCCCCGCTTTCATCCTCAGTATTGGCATGCTCATCTTCCCTGAATCTCCTCGGTGGCTCTTTGATAATGGGCGGTAAGTATTCCAGTCATTGTTATTTTTGGCTCTTCTATTTCCGCTGAGCTGACATGGGGGTTATAGAGAGGAGGAAGCACTGGAGATTCTAGCTGACCTCCACGGCGGCGGCGATAAGACCAACGAACTGGTCGTCCTTGAATTCGAAGAGATCCGACAGCAGGTTTACTTTGAGCGCGAACAAGGCGCGAAATCGTACCTTGATCTTTTGCAACCCGCCGTATTCCGTCGTGTCGTCCTTGGGGCTTCCCTCCAGATGTGGTCCCAGTTGTCTGGCATGAATATTATGATGTAAGTTGAAGTTGATATCTGCCCTTCTGGATCTGGGCGGTTGGTAACTGATTGTCGCGCGGCTTTGACAGGTACTACATCATCTATGTATTCCAAGGGGCTGGGTTGACTGGCCGACGTGGAAATCTGATCGCTGACTCTGTTCAGTATGTCCTCAACGTCCTTTTCACAGGTATGTCCCCACCGTTCCATCCATTCCACCATCTCATGTGCCTACTCAGTTCCCGCCATCTACTACATTGATCGATGGGGTCGTCGGCCTATGCTGCTCATCGGAACTTGCTTGATGGGCTTCTGGCTCATGCTCGTCGGAGGCCTTCAAGCTCGGTTTGGGAGCTGGGGTATGATTGGCGACGATCGTACGTCGTCACTTCCCTTCCCTCTTTCTTCTGCCTGAACACTAGGACTAATTCAATTCAAAAGGTATCTGGGTCATCGAGAACAACGATGCGGCTACGAAGGCGATTATCGTGTGCACGTACTTCTTCGTCTGCAGGTGCGGGTGCTCTTTCTTTTTGGACTCTTGTCGTTGTTCACATTTGGTGGTGGTAGCTTTGCGATTACCATGGGTCCTGTATCTTGGACGTACCCCGCGGAAATCTTCCCGATGAAAGTCCGGGCTAAGGCTGTGGCCATCTCTACCGTACGTACCATGGTTACCTCCGTCGTATGGCTTGCTAACCCATCCCCTTTAGGCTGTAAGTTTTCCCATCGTCCTTTCGGTTATCCATACCTCACAAATGATCATGCATTCAGGCAAACTGGACGTTCAACTTCGTCCTCGCATGGGCTGTCCCACCAGGTCTTTCCACCATCGCGTGGAAGACATACTTCATCTTCGGCACGTTCAACTTCGCCGCGTTCATCCACATCTTCTTTATGTTCCCCGAAACGAAACAACGGTCCTTGGAAGAGGTAGAAGAAATATTCTCGCAGGGACACATGTTCACTGCGTGGAAGATTGGAAAGGATGTGGGTAAGAAGACGCTTGCAGATGTGCGGAATGAGAAGAAGGCTACGGTAAGCTGTGCTTTGGTTTTGATCCCTTGTATCTGGCGTTGATTCTATTTGACTGCAGGAGGTCCATTCGGTCGACGAGAAGTCTGTTTAAACGATGTTCACGTTTTTCTCTTTACTCTCTTGGTATTTACGAACGTTTCTTATGACTTGTTCATGTTCCCTTTCCTCACTCACATTTGGTCAAGCGCGCTTGACTTGGTTGTCATTTTGCCTACGCCTTTTGTATATCCGTACCTCGGAACCCTCAATGTTCAACATGCATACTTTCACCATCTCAACTCCGTGGCGTTGGACTTACATCCAGTAGTTTGCTTCCGTGGTTCCAATCCACCTGTCAAAGCAAACCAGGTACCTTATTATCATCATTACGAGCCCAATGCTCGTGCTCCTACCATCCCGACGAAGCCAATCACAACCTTAGCTTCCCCTCCAGGTGTCTGATTGACTCTTGATGTCTACCTAGTAACTCGGTATCCGCAACTGGCTACCTCGCCCATTTAAGCCTCCGAGTAATGGCGCAAGCGAGTAAGGCACCTCATTAGCCCAACAGGCGCCAGATGTCTCCATCGTCCAACTTGAAGACGTCCGGAAAAGACCTTGCTTAGATGTTCGGCCTACCGAAAATCGACTTGGATACATCGTGCCAGCGATATCATCCTGACGAGAGATGGTCTATATAACACCAACGGTTTGGATAAATCATTAATTCGCACATCCGGGTAAGTCTTCCTCGATCAGCCCTACAGTTATTGTCGCTGATTGATCTCATCCAATAACGATTTGATTAGATTGCTTCGGTATGAAGTGGTTCACTCTTTCTACGCTTTGCTGCGTAGCGCAGGTATTGGCTAAGCCTGCAAATGATTGGAGCAAGCCGTGCTTCAATGGAGAGTGTGCCTACGACATGCCTGATTCTACCGGACACACGGGTGTCCTGATGATGGTATGTTTCACCCTCGCTATTCCGCACACACCTCTCAAAGTTTCAATGTCTCATCTAGTCTGGCCCTGCGATCACGGATATCACTCCCGCTGCAGGTTGGGTCATCTTGGACTGTGATCCCCACGCAATGGAACAAGATATCCGGCTCGTATGTTCCAGTGACGACCACGAGTCCGCTGGATGTAACCACGTCTTCGACAATGGAGGTCCCGTCCACAAGGCCGTCCGGTTACCTGAAAATGTAAGTAGATCTGATGAGATTGACAGCAGCCATGATTTAACTAAAATTTTGGTCGACGGAACCAAATTAGTGCAGTGCTGCACCGTTCTTACGTATTGCTAGCACAAGGGTTGCTGAAGACCAGTCCATCCCGCGGCACGCATCTGGACAGGTCTCCAAACGCGATGGTGCATACCCTACAGTCCATATCATCCGTGTGGACTCAAACTGGGCTGCTGCTGACGTGTCTCAGTGTGTTTTCGAATACCCCACCTTGACTAGACATTTCACTCACAGTGCCACTTAGGACTGGTCCCGTGAATTTTTACTTCACCGGTGCGAACTCTCCTCCGAGTGAGAGCGAACAGTCAACACCAAGCCAAGTTATCCGTGCCCGAAACGTTGACTGGGATCCTTTTGGCTGGCTCAGGAACGCTTGGGAAGCTGTCAAGAAGTTTGTAGTAAATGCTGGGAAGGCAGCTATTCAAAAACTCAAAGGCATGATTCAGACCCGTTTCGTTCATCTCCGATATTTCATGACTCTCGTTCAGAGCTAACTGGCTTCAAAATCAACCCGGAGCTCACTAAGAGCGCCCACTTCAAGTCTGCCCATGACGTCACAGTCTTCGAGCTCGAAGGAAGTAGAAAACCGAAATGCGACTCGAGCAATGGTATCACTGCAAACCTCAAAATTACCGCGAGCGGCGAAGTCACGGCTACGGTTAGGATTGGTATCGTTGCTAATGGATCTGTCATCCCACCTTCAGTAAGTCTGGACATCGTTCGTGGCATCCTGGTTTGACGGTACCCTACCATAGATCGGAAGCTTCGCAGTTTATGCAAGTAAGCAGAATCTGATGAGGTCATTGGATTCATTTGTTAACCTCTAATCAAGTTACCGACGCCAATGTTGATGCTCATATCGTCGCTAAGGCGTCCGTTGTTGTACGATGAATCCTACGCGAACCTACCGTTCACAAACACTCACTATCTACGTTAACTTTAGGGACATATCGAAACTCCTCGCAAGAAGCTTGGTCACGTCGACATCTCTCCACTCCAGATCCCAGGGTACGCTCAATTCCTCCCAAAATTGATTCTTTACTCCTTACTCACCCAATGTACGCCTTATGTAGTGTGATCTCGCTGGGTCCATTTGTTGAGCTCGAGGTTCAAGCCGACTTCGAACTGGGACTTGAAGTCAACGTGGATACTCATCTCAAATACAAAGCGTAAGAACATCCCTCCTCTCCCATCTGTTTGCGCACTCATCAATCCTTACAGTCAAGATCGTAAGCTTTGGCCCCTTTCTGATAACAACGTCGACTGAGTGTGGTTATAGTCGAATTTTGGTATCCTCGAAAACTCACCCAGGATATCAAGCAGCTGAAAGACGGTGCACGTTCCATATCCGCTGAACCATCGAGTATGGATGTTAACTGCTGGTGTGTCTGAGTACTCACGCGTACTCACGTCCCACTCTAGAATTCGATCTCGCGGCATCGGCTAATGTTGCCGCAACTGCAAATGTGACCGCGTTCGTGCAATTTCGTCTGGCTTCAATGATGTTTTGAATCTCAACGATGCTATTTAGCCATTTAATCCCATCTGTTCACCTAGGTGTGTGACCAAGCTCTCACATCACACTGATAACTCCAACCGTTCTTGTCTTAGGTCTTTCGGTCGCCGCCGGGGCAGCTACTCTCAGCGCCTTCATCGAGGCCGACATCTGGACTCGAGTTCACCTCAAAGGCGAGGTCTCAGTCAAAACTGAGGTTCACCACAGTGGTTCGCAGCCTCACCACAAGGCTCCAGCTCATCATGCCCCTGCCAAAAATGCCCATCAACACCACCGCGCTTTAGATGGCTATGTTCCGCCATACCTCAACGCGCGAGCCATACAAGCAGAGGATTCCAACACGAACGTCGGATTCAAAGGATGCGTCAACTTCCTGGCTGGGCTTACTCTCAAAGCCGGAGCGAAAGGCGAAGTTGGGAAGTACAAGGCAGAGGTTGAACCCTGGGTCATCTTCGACGCTCCCGAGTTTTCCATCTACGACGTATGCTCAGTCCACTCGCTTTTGAAAAATTATGGACTTGACCGTGTATACGTCATTTACAGCATTGCTGGGGTACTACTGCTCATCGCCGATCAATATCAACGCTCACCTCTCCGACCCTTGAGAAGAGGCTTAAAGTCCCACATCTCAAGTGTGGTACTATCACCCCGCACGTTATCGGCGGGGTTAATATTCCATCGAGATTGTAAGTTTCCAGGTTCAGTCGAGGAACACAGCGCTAACTAGAACTGCTCCAACTCTTCTCAGGATACATAAAGGTCCTGATCATAATCTCAAAGCTGAAGACCTTGGATATCCGGAGGGTACCAGAATTGTCACGGTCGATGACTGAGTCATGTCAATCGGTCATGACCTTAACAATGTACCTATGTATTTAGCTGAGGCTCTCAATACCCACAGCTCTGCCAAGAACAAGTCCCTGACTCTGTCGACAGGGTTAGTTACCGCTAGTAAGAACGGAATGAGGAAAAGGTGAACGCAAGGCAATACTCAGGCTAAAGTCTGTATACTAGGAGTCGGCGCCAGAGTTCAGCTACACCGTGACGCGCGTATCTGATGCAGTGGTCTACAGTACCAAAGACTCAGCGGCATGGTCGCGCAAGGGTTGCGCAAGGCTGCAAAATTCTCCGATCGAGAACTCAGGAAATTGGGAACATAGAATAGGGAAAGCCAGGCTTAAAAATGAACTCGTTCGCAGGTTAAACAAGTAACCGCTGCTAGTAAAGCTATATCCTTTGGGAAGGATCGGATATAAAAACAACTGCTTCATCGTCTACGGACACATTTCTTCGTACAAGCCAAGTAGATAGTCTGGTATTGGGACCCATATTCAAGATATAAGTCGCGTAAACACGTTTAGTCGTCGCGGCAGCAGGTCCAGCATTCACCGAACTGCGTGGGGGACCACCCCTCGGCACAGCTAATGCCCTCCGGCGCGCAAATCAGAAGGCAGATCTTGGACGGATCGGCGACGAAAGGTGGGGACGTGGGTTCGTCTTTGCCAATACGATTGTAGAAATTGTAGGTGCCCTTAGTAGAATCCTTGAAGCATGATGGTGCGCCGTGAGCACTGGTTACAGCGTGGGCAGCGAATACTGCTGCAATCGCGGCGGTAAGCTTGGAAAAATACATTCCTACAAGGAAGAATAAAGATTAGCTCGGCAAGGTGCTACTGGAGCCATTAAACGCGACGTTACTGGGGAGTGGCTTTGCTGATAGCGGAGCGGTTCTGAATGTCAACAACTTTGTCAGTTTAAGTCAGAAAGATGAAATAGGACAGCCACTGACCTCGATGTTATTTCTTAGAGGAACTGAAGTTCTGCTCTTTCAAAGACCCACTCCCGCTGCTTATATATGGTTTCCGAGGAAAGGAGCATTCACTTGGTTACCGTAAATTTCGAGAGCGAAACTTTGGGGTGAGAGAGCCGTAATTGCTCCAACCATGCCGTAGTAGAAGAAGAGGAACAAGTCAAACCGAAGAGAAGAGAGAGGCGGTAGCGCCGCATGATGGGAGTCTGCGGGGCATGCCGTGTGCATTGTCTTTTCGGTTCCCATTACCCTGGCCATGAAAAGAGAACTTGACGCCACCACCACTTTGGTCTGATTTATTGACGGGGACGTGTGTTACGTTGGGTCTGAAAGAGACACCGTGTTAAAAAGGTGACTCTCAAAGACATCTAACGGACTCGAAAAGTCAGTAATCCAACGACCAGATTGAGTAAATTTAAAATCTCCGCACCGAGAAATGTTCCACATTTGATGATATCACGATCCATATGGCATGGGTATCAAGGTTCCAGGTTCCAGGAACACTGTTTGAAGATATGTACATCATCTCGAAGAAAGGTCACCCAACAATTCTTGTTTCTTCCCACAGACGGGCTTCTTTGCAAGTGGTCCGATGCTGTCTGGCCGTGTATGAATAGGAACCAGGGACCTGGGGCGAACAAGCAGTCCATTGATTCCGTAAGGTTCACTCCGAACAGAAGTAGGTGGGGGCGAGGTACCTTTTCTATGCATGAAGTCCTCTGCCGAGGCCGAGGGGTGAGTTCAAGCTGCGACAGCAGATATACGTTGTCCTCAGCCTAGATTTCGTCAGAGACCTCTAGCAACTGGGGCAACCACATTGGATCTCAGAGAGCATGGGGTGTTTTGGATCTCATAGAGAAGTGAAAGGGCCGGTGTAGACGAGAGCTCCGGGGGAACAGGGAAAGGCTAGGATACAACATTCGATCCCAGTGGGCTGATCTCATTTGCAAAGCTTCGAGTATGTTTCTCCCAATCGCCATAGGTATGGTTTCGGGTATCTTTGTAATACAGACGTGCGAACCTGCTGGAGAAGCGACCTAGGCACGACTGCAGCGGCCATCCACCTATCCAAGCTGGAAAAGCATAGAGCACCTAAGCAAAGCGCAAAAAGGCCCCATGTGAAGAAGCTTCGAAGCTTATCTTCGAAGAATTACTCCGGTGGAGAGGGGAAAAGGAGGGCCTGTCGGTCAAATACATTTACATCGTGATGGAGAGAAATGAAGAGGTAGAAAGGTGAGAGGATATCAGTCGTGTCGGTTCAAATCCCACACAGTTGGCGATACGGTTCGTGGCGCCAAAGTGGCATCGACGCTCGATGCTGAAGCGCTGACAGGATAGGAGTACAGGAGTACAGGGGCAAGGGGACAAGCTGCGCACAAAGCGATACAAAACAACCTTTATATTCCAAGCTTCAGTATACATTCACAGATTCATTTCTCCTATTCAAATTCTGGCTTCCATCGCTTTGCTCACCCGTGGCCTAGTCCTAATCTCTGCAACAAGTCCAGCACGATCCGAGGAGGGTAGGGGTCCACCCTTTAGCGCAGGAAATGCCTTCAGACGCGCAAATTCTGAGGCAGACCTTGGGATCACCGCCGAAGACGGCGGGCTCGACGTAGGAGACACGAACGACGTAAGCCAAATGGTCAGCTTGTGCATCCTTGAGGTACGAGGGCACTGCTTGCACATTGACAATGGTGTTGACAGCAAGCCACATTCCAGCTGCGATACTCAGTTTGGAAAACATTTCTAGGGATAGTGTGTCAGCTAATCAGCCTTCAGGGAGTAGAGGGCAACAGGCGTTACCGGTCCTTGCTTATTGAAGGCGGTTCTAAAAGGATGGAGTTTCGTCAAGAGATCGTTTATATGATGCGGAAGGTTCTGAGGTGACTCGCCTTTGGAGTGTTTGATACGTTGAGACTCTGTTGTTTCAGCTATTAATCAAGGCTTTATATACCCACTGACGCGACGACAGGACAGGAGATTACTCTCTTGTGGAACAGCAAACGTAGAATGGAGGTGCGCAAGCCGTAAGGTTCATGACATACGCTGTACGAAGCAAAAAGAATTTGGGGTGAAAATTGGGTGAAACGCCATGGTTGATGAATAGTGGTACGGCAGTGATATTCTCCTCGGCTCTAGCAGCAGTGCCTTGAATGATAGAGAGAATCTAGAAGGTACTTCAAAAATCTTGGTTCTCGTAGGTTAGAACAAGGATGAATGCATGGTCGCAAACGGTCGATGCTTTGGGTCTTCGTATACGTATGATTGAACACCTGTGACCTGGTCAAGCGTGTGAGCGATCAAGCAGGACCTGGGAAAATCTGTGGGAGGCGAACAAGAATATGCCTTCGTTTCCCATGAATTCACAACCTAAAATTATCCTAGAAGTAAGTAAAGGGAAGAGAGTGCCAGGCTTGAATTTATTGAACGTAAGCGACGTTTCATTTAGTAGAGTGGGATACTTAGTCACCAGTGATGAATCGGAAAAGCGTTACCTTCGAATAATCAATCAGCATCGCCTCATTGAGAATGGTGGGGATGGTGGTCAAGTACACGGAGCAATCCGAACGGCGAACTCACCTTCACGTCAGCGGAGAACAGAATAGAATACAATATGCTGTCAGGGGAGAAGAGGCGCGAAGCACTTACGTTGGTGTAAGTCGTTTGGCCGGATTTCTGCATTGGATGGGTGCGAGTCGAAACTCTGGGGAACGGCATATCCGTGAAGGAGGCAGATGAAAATATCTTTATCGGCTACGACGAGGACGGCGAAGGTCTGTCGCCGTTGCCCTGGACGTGAGAGGGGAGATGCAAAGCCCAATGAACTTGGCTCCACTTCGGCGAGCGTGGAGTTGCAGCATGATAACGCAGGAGGTTCTACTCGGTTGTCGTCTGGATATGTGAGAATGTCAGAATGTAGAACCGCAAAGAACAAGAAACTCAAAGAACTCAAGAGAATGTGGATGTGGGTTGGTAGATTGTATAAAAGGCTCAGAGCGAGGTCTTCTTGTTCAGCAGCTCAAAGAGACATCGACCTGTAACGCGGTAGGATATACTCTATGAGTCGATAAGCCTGAGAACTGATTGATCTTTTGACATTAGAATAACATACTCAGGTCCCCTCGAGATTCGAGAACCGTTCGAAATTTTGAATCGTCTACAAACAAGAAGCCCAGTCAGTTCAACATTGCTATTCTCCAAAGCGTCGAGAGACTGACTTTGTCAAAGGCATGCAAATTTTCAAGTTGTCTGCCGCCATCGCAAGTGCGCTGCTCGTGCAAGGGGTCTTCGGTGCCCCATCTGTTTATTTCAAGGCGGCCAGTATCCAAACTCATCACGGCGCTCATACTGAGCACGGCGTAGTCGGATCTTCCGCGCCTGTTGGCATCTGCTTGGCCATTTGCGCCTTTGAAGAGCCCAGCTGCGCGGAAGGATGGGTAGCGACGCAACTCGGCGATTGCTGGACTTGCTGCACGGAGTAAGGATCCAAGAAACTGACAGGAAGCTCGTGAGATCAGTACAAGGAGAAGAAAGGAATGGATCAAAGTACTCAGCTTGTTGAAATTTGATCAATGTGAATGTGAACGGTCTGTTTGACCATGATTTGGGTCGGTGACGGAATCGCGACAAAGATGGTTATACATCCCAAAAAGGATACATACTCGACGAGAGGCGAGAGGGAACATTGACACGAATATAGAGTATATTGGAGACAACAGACAACAGTGATCAAGCGACAGAAAGCGATACACAATACCAAGGAGGAAGCATGTAAAAGACACGATAAGAGGGGAGATGAGGAGAAAATCAGCGAGGGAAGGTAGGTAATGAGCGACGGGTGGTGAAGAGTGTGTCCATTCACTAAAAAAGGGAAGATAAAATAAGAAAGAGTGGTGGTCAGGAGGAAGGAGCGTCGGGTGGCGTAAGGGGAGAGTTAGCCATAACCAAAGTTAAAGGAACATAGATATTGAGAGATGAGTCCCAAACGATGGGATGTGGAGGAGGATGTCCATTTGGTAGGGAGGGCGATATAGAGTAAGGAAGATCCGTGGTCGATAAGCAGAGGGACCAAGGTGGCGCGAGAAGATGAGAGAGATGTAGGTAGTATGGCAAGTACGGGCGAGCAGGGGTACAACGGCGAGTAGTGATTTGAGAAGATGAAACCCATTTAATCGGAGGGTGGTTGGTCATTTCCACGCCAAAATCTGATCTTGGTCGTGTAGTTGAGGCACGACCCGTTTTCCTTATGCAGCTTGATCTTTTCCTCGGCGCGGAACAGATTGAATCTGGAGAGCATATATCAGTACGGTGAGAAGGGCGGAGGCAAAGAACTAAACAGGACACGTACTCTTTACCACAGAGGTCACAGGGAACCGAAGCCTTGACAACACATCGGCCGTTCCGGTGGCGATAGAAGTTCCCTTTCCCCACGTTTTTGCCGCAATATGTACAATGTACTTTTTCTGAGCGCTGAGAGGGAGGTGATGTCAGCGTTTAAGCGACAGTCAAATAGCAAGCTGAGAACGTACCCATTTACGATCAGCCGGGGAACGGGCTTGATGAGCATTCTTGGCTCGCTCAGCGCGCCTCGCAGCACTGGCAGCCTTKCCATTATATGCAGTTCTATTTGGGCCGCGAGGATAGGAAAGTACTGCTTCGTAGCACACCAAGCACGGCGGATGTTTGACTCGCTAAAGAGATCTGGCTGCGCAGCGGTTACTTCGAAATGTCGGAGGATGTCAGAGGTTCCGTTGAGAAGGCTATCATGGTGGAAGCTAAGCTCTGTATGTCCAAGGGCTCGTTCATAGGTGCGACTGGCAGCGCCCGTTGCAGGACGTAGCGTCCAGGAGGAACCAGGCATCTGTGCTCAGCCTAAGGGTTTGAAAGGGATTGAACAATCTTTGTCAGGAAAATCAAACATGAGCGCATGGCTCATGAGAGAGCTGCCCAATCATAGCGCACCGATCACTGACATTCAAACTCTGCTATAGGCGCCGATTCTCAACTTCCTCCCGATCGCAGAGTCACCCAGTCACTGTTGCTCTCCGTTATGCCTAAAATATCCTTGTCAAGCTTGCCCGTCTCTGGGCTTTTTGCTGTCTACAAGCCTTCTGGACCCACATCTATGTCGATAATCAATGATATCAAGGAATTGGTTGCGCGATCCAAACTGTTCGTCGACGCAGAAAAGCTGAAGTCAGTAAGCAAGACCAAGAAAATCGGACGGCGTGGCAAGGACATCGTTAAGATAGGTCAAGGAGGAACTCTTGATCCCCTTGCTGACGGTGTACTGGGTATGTTCATCGTACTCAGTTTTCCTTGGGGTAAGTTGACCAAATTAGGCCTGGTATAGTGGTCGGGATTGGAAAGGGAACGAAGAAGCTGAGCGACTTCTTGGAATGCACCAAAGTAAGCTTACGCTACATTTTGAGTCGTCTCCTCCTCTTACGACGCGTTTCGCCTTAGGAATATCGCACAACCTGTTTGCTCGGTTGCGAAACTGATACATTCGACAGTGAGGGCAACATTGTACGCACAGCGCCATGGAAACATATAACACGAGAGAGCGTAGAGGGAAAGCTCGCCCATTTTAGAGGTGAAATAGAGCAGGCACCTCCAATGTAAGTATTTATCGCCTCTTCAAATACTTCTCTGAGACGATCTCTTGCCAGATTTTCCGCTCTCAAAATGGATGGTAGGCCTCTTTACGAATATGCTCGAAAAGGGCTCCCACTCCCTCGGCCAATCGAAAAACGGAAAGTCACCGTTCACTCGCTCGAGTTGCTTGAGTGGAAAGGTAGCGATCATACCTTTGCTTGGCCAGAAAAGAAGATGCCGGATTCTGAAAAGGAAGCCTTGAAGAAGACTCTTCAGAGCATTGGTGAAGACACCCCAGTGACTGATGAAGTCGAGGACACGTCAGCATCGAGTGACGAGCGACCCGCGGCTTTCGTGTTGTCCATGAAGGTTTCGGGTGGGACGTATGTCCGCTCACTTGTTCACGATCTTGCCCATTCTCTGGGATCAGCCGGCCACGTCGTCACTTTAACTCGCTCTCGCCAAGGGCGGTTCGCTCTCGAACCTCAAGAAGAAGATGGCAATCCGCAGTTTGGTTGTGTGCCTTGGGAAGTCTTCCAGGTCGCATCCAAGAGCCCCGGAGAAGCTGATGCTGATGGGTGGACCGAATGGGAGCGAAGAGTAATGGATAAACTGGAGGTCCTTGAAGACAAACCCAAAACTAATTAACCCGCCAAGCTCGCAACGACTAGTCGTTTATCAACGTCCCTTCAACTATCGACTCAGGTCCGCTAAATGAACGGGGGTTTTGTCTGGAGGCGAACGCACGGTCGCCTTCGTTTCGGTGGTAGTCTCGTAGGAAACGATATGGACTGCTTCGGAGTTTGACCTCTGTGCTCCTTAAGCCCGGCGACTCCTCGGAAGGCTCCCCATCCTGCACACCTACCCGCCTATGTATAATATATTTAAACTGGTCAGGCTTTCCTGCTTATCGGCATCTTGTCATGGTTTGATCCCGTGATACCTCGTGGTCTCTCGTCGAGGTCTCACAGCAACTGGAGTGTATGGCTTGGCACCTATGATACATCCCTGCTGAACGTTTTATAACTGTCATCTCTCCTACAGCATCGCAACTTTGTCGGCGAAAGCGTTGGGGAGTTCATAGGTATGGGTTAGAACTTAGAAGGTCGCCGTCTCCTAGTGCACTCAAAATTGGCGTTACGAGGTAATTTATTCATTTCATCCGATTTGCTCGTTTATCCACCCAGAGTGGATGTATCAATGATCAAGTTGTTTATCGCAGTCTAAACTCACGCCGCGTTCATTGAATGGTTCATGGTCGCGGGTCTGAGTCCGGCACGGCCCGCGTCGGGAACAGAGTCCTGTTTCGGACCGAGCCTTCCGTCGAATTGGGTTGGACAGTTCGTCCAGTGGGCATTTTGCGTTTATATAAGACCTATGGGAGCAAACCCGACCTCTATTCTCCCTACGCGTCCGATTCCACAATGGCCGCCGCTAATGGATCTTCCAATGGTCACGTCTTGCGCCCGTTGAAGGCAGGCATCTTTGCCCCCGTACCCACATTCTTTCTGCCAGAGAGCGAAGATCTTGGTAAGCTTCTCAAAAGCTGATACCAAAAAAAGATATGGAAGGACTGACTAACGTGGATGCTCGTGCGTGTTGAGCCGCTCCCCAATACGTATAACATCTTTACTGATATGTGGCGGATGTAGCCTCGACTTCAAACAAGTTCATCCAGCTTAGACCGGATGAAATGCGAACCTACCCGCTGGGGGTGCCGGATGCGGCTTCTGTCCCGTCGGAACCGACGACAACTGAGAATGTGGCGACACAGCCGTCAGAGGCAGGCGATCCAGGCTCAAGTAATGCCACAAACACTCATTCAGACTCCGAATCAATGGCGCTGAACAATGTCAGTTCGTTCTACGATGAAATTGAAGGGGCTGAGGATTACTACGATCCCGTGGAAAGGGCACCTTCTGTCGCTCTGAGTCTTCCTGACGACGCTTCCTGCGGCTTCGACACAACCTCACAATCGAGTGACACCGATTACGGAGTGCACCCGCCGTCAGGTTATCTGGATGATGATAATGACAGAGATTGTTTCAGATCAGACGGTATGTTCCCCATTGATGTAGTCATGGTTC
>JAPEVF010000079.1:0-119767 GCA_029747585.1 Pleurotus djamor
CGACCTGGAAGATCAAGAGTAAGGCTGGTCATGTCGTCTCAACCAAGAAGGATGAACTTTCCGCTATCTGTGATCACATGAATATTCAAGTCGACAATCCCATGAATGTCCTCACCCAGGATGCCGCCCGCAAATTCCTCTCAGCATCCCACCCTAAAGAGAAATACGATGTAAGCCACCACTGCTGCTGAATAGGGGATGTGCCTAACGCTCGTCTCAATAGTTCTTTTTGAGGGGTACTCAATTGTCACAGCTCCATGAAGAATACCAAGCTAGTATGAAGAACCTTGCAGCGTCCAACAAAATCCTCGAGCAACGAAGAGCAGACCTGCCGGACTTGGAGACTCAACTTCAGGAAGCTGAAAATCGTTACAAAGAAGCCAACGCGGCGAGGAAACTGAAGCTTGAAATTGATGATCTAAAGAAGGAGCTTGCGTGGTCATTCGTCAAGGCTAAGGAGGATGAGCTTAGCACGAAAGTTGAAGCCCTTGCGAGGGAGGAAAATAGGCTGCCGAGGTATCAAGGTTCTGTGACTGAAGCTGAGGTTTGTTTCTCTGGGTTGTTAATCCCGGACGACCTTGAACGACTCCTCTAGGCCGCCTTTGACTCCGCCAGTGAGCAGGTAGTTCAATTCGAGAATGAGTACAAGGATCTCGGGACGATCGAGCACCTGCACCAACGTCGTCGCACTATACAAGAAGAATTGAGGGTCAACCGAAACCAGATCTCGGCATTCGTGGTAAGTCCTCGCCTCGTTCATCTTTTCGCTTTGAGCCAATTGTCATGGCTATTTCAGGGCGACGAACGCCAAATGAATTCGACTCTCAAAGGACTCAATCGTCAAATTGAGGAATATGATACACGCATCGAAGAAGAGACCCAGAAGCTCGCAGCCGACACCCAGAGTAAACGGGATGAAGTTCAGCGTCGTCTCGACGCCGCCAAAGCTGCAGTCCTAGCTGCGGAAACCAATTTGAAAGCCATCCGTGACGACCGCACAACTCTCCAGGCTGAAGCCGATGTTCTCCAGGAAGAAGGTTCAAGGCTCGACAGAGACATCCGGAATATGCAAACCAATATCCAGGCTCAAGAAGCGATGGTCAACAACTTCGCCGCTCAGAAGCGCGATCAGTTCGCTGCTTTTGGGAAGAACATGGACGCGCTCCTTACCAATATCAAGAAGTCTCGATGGCACGGCGACGTACCGCTTGGCCCCCTTGGAGTCGGTGTCAAAGTGCGAGAAGATTGTAAATGGGCGACCGATGTACTCCGAGGCCAGCTTGGCAATATACTTACGGCTTTTGCTATTACCAACGCGAAGGACATGGGCCCGTTGAAAGCCATGCTACAACAGTTCGGCAAGTAAGTGTACACAGTTTTCCCCTTGGCTTGTCTGACTATCTGTTGTAGTCCTTCCATCAATGTTATCATCTTCGAGAAAGATTTGTTTGACTTTTCGCGTGGGGAGCCTCCTTCGGATATGTTGACCGTGTTGAGGGCCCTTGAGGTGCTTCCATCCCATCTCCACTCTTTTCGCGGCGTCTAATTTCCAGTAGATACCCGACCCCTACGCCTTGCGCATCATGATTAATCAACTGCAGATTGAGCGTACCTTCCTCGCTCGGGCCCACGAAGAAGCGTATGCCATGGCCAAAGCGGTCGGCGGTGGAGTTTCTTGGACTCAGAATGCCCAGAGGGTTGCAGCGTTCAGCGGAGGAGGGGGTCAAACCACACAACTCAACAAACTCAAGCGAGGTGATCCCCATCTTGCTCTCCTTACCGGCCGTGACGTAGCCCAGGACGCACTGTATGTATTCTTGACCCTTTTGCTGCATGTTTGACTGACGATGTCAATGAAGTCACTTCAAAGAGGAGCTCCGAAGGTTAGAGCAAGAATATGCGAGCCTCCAAACACAGCATAGACAAATTCGTGAATCCTGGACTCAAATGAAGCATAAAATCACCGCATTAAACGTATGTTTTCGTATCTTAACGTCCATCTCCTCTTCGCTCATCGCCAAATTAGCGTCCAGAAGCAGCTGCTGATGCCCAGCTCCGTAATGCAAAGATGACTGTTGACGGAATCATGCAAGCGATGAACGATGACCTGCCTGCCAATGTCGCCGCACTGGAAGCTGCCAAAAAGGTCTGTGATCGTCAATTTTGGCGATTCGACCGACCTTCTAATGTATCCGTTTTGCTCTAGGCCGCTGTCACTGAGAAAGACTCTGTGCTCGCTCAGTTCTCTGTTCTCGTTGAGCAGAAGAGCAAGATCGATGCGTTGCAGGCTCCTCTATTACTTGAACAAAATAGAATCAGAGCAGATATTGATGAGTTCGACGTGAAGGCAGCGTCCATAAGGGTTTGTCATATACCTCATATCCGGCCCACATTGCTGAATATTCCCTAGAGCAAGGTTCAGCAAGCTGTTGAAGCCCGTATGCATGCCCAGCAGTCGAAAGAGCATTATAAAGGTAAACTCGAAGCGCACAAGAAGAAGATTACAGACTTGGAAGCGCAAGTTCAGGTCCTGCAAGAAGAGTTTACGGTAAGCCTTCGCATTAACGTTCCCCTAAGTTCGTCCTAATATAATACTCAATCGACGTAGAATTGGACCGCCAAAGCTGAAGAATTCTGTCCCCGAGTGGAAACGGAGCGCAAGCCAGACGAGATTGACAGGAAGATACAAGGTCTAACGAGGACGTTGAAAACACGCGAGCAGAAGTTTGTATGCTTTGCTGGCCTGTTGTCCCTCTTCTGACCATCCATGTAGGCAAGGCGCTTCGGTCGAAGCAGTCACTATTGAACGTGACAAGGCCAAAGCCAGATATGACACAGTCTTCAAGGATATAAATGCTTTATCTGTCATGAACAAAGTAAGCTCGGCTGCTTGGCATCCCTCCTCGATACTCACTGTACGCCTTTGTAGACTCTCAGAGATTCACTACTTATCCGAAATCACCGTTGGGTTGAGTTCAGGCGTCATATTGCGCTCCGGTGCAAGTATGTTTTCCAATACAACTTGTCCCACCGTGGCTACTTTGGGAAGGTCTTGTTCGACCATGTGGCCCAAACTCTTACGCTCAAGGTACGCCGGCGCGCTTCATCTCACATCAAGCCTGCCATTTATCTCCTTGTTTTAGGTTCAAACCGAAGATGCGATGGGCACCCAAGGTGGTCAAGACAAAGATCCCCGCTCACTCAGTGGTGGTGAGAAATCGTTCTCGACCATCTGTCTCTTGCTCTCCCTTTGGGAGTCCATCGGCTGCCCGCTCAGATGCCTCGGTACGTCTCGCCCGTCCTGAACGTTTGCAATTTCCATTGACTGTTGTGTGGACGTCAGACGAATTCGATGTATTTATGGATGCCGTCAACCGCCGCATCAGTATGAAGATGATGGTGGGTTTTTTATTCCGTTCATCTTCGATCGCAGATATCCTGACTCCGTATAGATTGACACTGCCAATTCGTCCGATAAGAAGCAATACATCCTCATCACTCCTCAAGATATGACCAACGTTCAACTCGGCCCAACCGTCAAAGTGAACCGCATGCCCGATCCCGAACGTGGACAAAGTCAGTCCCATTATACCCTTGCCCACATGACAATCCGATACTCATTGTCATACCGTCAGTTGCTTCCTGAATCTAACCCGCCTAGACATATATCTCCCATTACCTGCCTTATACTTACTAGCCCGCTATTGTACTATAGCCGATTTGTCCCTACTTACAAGTATATCCACCACCGTAATGGCATCCATTAACCCTGAAAGGCCCCAAGTGTCACGTCAACCATAAAGTAAAGAACCCTGAAGAGAACCGTGTTTTATCTATATACACCAAGGAAAAGAACGCGAAGATGTATATAACTGAAATAGCGAATACATAGCATGCTTAGATTTTGAGAAAGAGCAAGAAGGTGAGCATCGAGTATGGGGTATACTTATCCATGTTCAAATACATCGTATATACAGGCGGATTCACAACGAGTACAGCGAACGGGGGTATGAAGGTAGAAAAAGGTGAACACACTAGATACAGTTTATAAGAGTTGGGAAAACATCGGCGGTGCGTGTATGAGACAGAGGCCAAGAGAGACGAAAGGTCGGTGGAAGAATTCAGTAATCTTCACCGTCCTCAGTGTCTTCCGAGCCCGACCAGTCCTCTTTTATTTGTACGTCTTTGCCGACTTCGTAAGGGATGGCCTCGCGCCCACTGTGACCCACAGCACCCATCTGCTCGTCATCATAGTCCTCCTCGCTATCCGCGTCTCCCTCTGCCTCATCTTCCTCATCGTCGTCATCTTCTTCATCAATATCCTCCGAAATCTCTTCTTCCACCTTCACCAACCAGCCCTTCACTTCCTCATCCTCCTCGCCGTCCCCATCCGCATCTTCATACGAAAACCCACGACTCTGACACGGCAAATCCGTACTTGCAACCCAACACCCATGATCAACCAAATCATCCAACACCTCATCATCCGCCACCATCCCCCTCCTCACAATATACCTCTCCAACGCAAACCTCCGCATCTCCACACGCGTCAACCGAAATGTTCGCACAGTCGACGACGACGACGACCCCGAGATTTTCGCACCCGACACTCCCAACCCCAAATCCAAATTTCCATGAGCGCGACGTAACCACCCACCCTCGCGGTAGATAATAAACTCCTTGATCAACGCACCACTAACACCCGACATCTTGAAGGTCTTCAACTTGGGCAACAGCGGTTCGGGGTTATTCTGATCCTCCTCGTTCCTCCTCGACAACGAAGATGATCGCGAACTCCGCTTGCTACTGTGTCTCGAAGAGGAAGGGGATGACAGGGGCGTGGCGGTAGCGGAAGTTTCCCGAGACGACAGCGATAGCGTAGTAGGAGCAAACCGATCCTCGAAGACCGCCTTGAAAAAGGCACCACTCTCCTCATTTGGAGCTTGAGTAGTTGTAGCGGCTGACATTTCTGGGGACAGAGAATTCCCTGGCTGATCCTCCAGTTCCTCATTGACTTCGGTCGATCGGGTGGATGTTAGCCTCTCAAAGTCCACATCGAGGTGCTCGGTTGCGTTCAAGGCCCGTAGGAGTGACCGCCAAGAAGCCAGACTACAGTCGAGAGCGGAGATGATGAGGTGTGTTATGTTTGTTGAGAGATTGGGGAGGGGTCGTAAGCGGTGGGTCGTAGGTGATGTTGACGTGGTCGCCACAGCCGAGGGATTTGATGACGCCTCTGTGTTCGAGGCAGCCTGCGACGGCGTTGGCAGGACAGGCTGACTCGGAGGGGATGACGATGATGATGGACTGGTTGCAGGTGGCGTTGATGAAATCAGAGAAGGCAAACCTGGCGCCGTTTGTGGGGCCGCTGTAACCGGGGGATGTCCATTCGGCTGCACCACCAAAGGTTGCTGAGAAATCGCCCCGGGCATCCGGATTTCCTTTCCATTCACGATCAAGTCGAGGAAGGAGGAATAATCCCTCTCCGAGCTCTCCAGGTCCTGCTGCGATAGTTCTAACGTGAGCTTGCGCAGACACGGGACCCTTAGACGTTCCATGACCGCGTATAGATATCCAGGGTCGAGGTCGATCAATGTCAGGTCGTACAAACATGGCAGGTCGATGGTATCATAATGTGTTCCCCAGATGTGGCTTGGGGTGCCATCATTGTTCTTTGGACCCGAGTAGTGTAAGGAGAGTGTCTGCAAACTCGGGCTATCACGAAGCATGGCGGCGAAGCGTTCGTAAGGGGGTCGAATATTGTCGGAATGAAGTGCGAGTTGGAGGTGATCGAGAGTATGTAGATGATTCGAACCTGCCCAGTTGAGATTGACGCCGATCAAGGAGACATTCCGAAGCCTTGGAAGCTTGTTATGAAAAATGATGACGGGCGGCCTGTATGTGGCGATATAGAGGTCCCTCGCCTCTCTGAAAGCCTCGAAATGATATAGCTGCAGCGATTCGAGGTGAGGCCCGGCCTCTGCAGAGCACAAGTGCTTGCGGGCCAGGAGTTTGCACGCATCGTCGCGAACCTTGAGATGGAAGGCGCGCCACAGGGTTACGTGAGGCATTATAATGTCGAAAACGTCGTCAAAGTGGTCCTTACACAGGTCAAGCCCCGGCCTGCATTCGTCTGGAGATACCGTGTCGACCATGATGTCGATAAGCTGGGTCGGGGACTTTCTGTAGCGGTCAGGATCGTTTATTGGCGGCAGACAGCGGCGAATGTATTCCCTCGCCCGAGCCATATGGCCTGGACGGCTGAAATGGATCGTGGTCCAAAGGCAAGCAGTATTTAGGGCTATCTCTCGCCACTGCCTGCAAACGTGAGAGACGAGAAGCTGAAAGTTTGGCGTCCGGATTGAGAGGTCATGCTCGCGGTATGTTGGCTGGTTTGGCTTGAAGAGAAAGGGTGAATGTGCGTAGGGGTAGTCGACTGCGACGCCCTCGATGAAGATTCTGGTGATGAGCTCGACGGGGAGGCGGTGGATAGGCGAATTCGAAGCGGAGAACATGGAGGAAGAGAAACAAGCGTATGGCAGCCAATTACTTCCCAGGCTGAATTCCCATTCAACGCCCGCGAATCACACCTTAGGTAATAATCACATATCTCCTCCGTTCACTCAAGTGCCCGGTCGCTGCTGCAACAGATAAGAAACAGTGCTAGAGGTCTTCAAATAATTGCGCGAGCCAGTGAGGACGCTGCCTGCGCTGGAGGTTACCGAGAGACGCACCCTGGCCGCCGACGATCCCTGCCACCATGGGAAAGAGTGCGAAACTTCATAAACGAGTCGTGAGTACTACACACCGCTAGTTCAGAAGCACTGATGGCCATAAATGCATGAATACGCACACCTTGTAGCCGAAAAAGCTAAAGAGCACTGGTGGTACCCCAGCTTCATTGACGAGCAACGACTACAATCTGCGTCTGCAAAACGCAAAAAAGAAGCAAGACGCGAAAAATATTAGCAAGGCGAAATCAAATCCGACATCGACATCGAAATTAGCGTCCGCTATCGATAAACATGTTCTCGGGGGCGCAGATTATGTTTCTCTGATGATGGGTGGACGAAGAAAAGCGAAGGAAGAGTCGATGAAATTGCCTCCAAGTGAGGATCCATAACAATTTCAAAGCCTGTGCACATGAATCCGTATATGCGCCCTCGGGCGGGGCGACGCAGGCCTCGAGAGGATCGGTGGTGGTGGTACGAAGGAAAGAGAGTCCAGAGATTCAAAATCCAAAGACCATTCTTTTGTTTACGCATGCTCTCATACTTGGCTAGGGCTAACTTGGCGACGTCAAGGCCAAAAGGTGCACTTATGTATAACAATAAAAATCAAAGAAAACGCTAGATATATTTTACGGAGGACAAGCATTGCAATGAATACGAGGGAAAGTGTAATCTTGCGTGCCAATGATGAACTCAGAACGAGTCGACGACGCGGGGATGACGGGCGCTTGTGTGTTTGAACCCTCTCCTCCTCGTACCATTCCACCATGGCCCACCAAGGACTCCCAGAGGGCGTTTTTCTCCGATATCCAGAGAACCTCGGCTCTCACATGAATATCGACATCGAGACAGCCGTAAACATGCTTCTCCGCGCAACCCAGCTCGCGCAACAAGTCCCTTTTGCGTTCAGCTACATCGACAAACCCCAAGGTACACAACTCTAAAGCCACGTCTTCCACAACCTTATCATTTATCGCAACAGATGGTCAAGTCTTCCTCCTTTTCATGCCGAATCTCCAGGCCCCCTTCCAACCAGATGGTGTTCGCTATTTAGACCAAGAAGCCAAGCATACCATTCCCGTCCAAAATCGCGTGAGTACATCCATTACGGCTTCGGCCTTCTCGTGTGCATATCTCGTCCCCCCTCAACAGCTCATGTTAGAACCGTGTATAGGAACTCGAAGTACACGAAGTCAAATATGGCTTCATCCCAGGTTCACAAGATCCAGCTGCATACCGAATTCGTCGTCGGTTCCGTCTGAACAAAGGAGGGCACCCTCAGTTGGTTCTATTGCATTATTCACGGGGTCCTAGCGCTCGTGCGTATGATTCACCCACTGCGAAACTTGGTACATGTGTCACTTAAGAACAATCGCAACCCATTAGCCATCCCTCCTCAGATGATGAACCAGCCCATCCGGCCATACCCGCTACGACCTATCAATGAACCCCCCATCTACGTCGCTGGAGAACGCATGGGTCAGAAAGTCTTCCCCAACATGGCTCAAATGCCGCCAAATGCACCCAACAACATGCCGAACCTACACGGTGGCATGCCTGGAATGCCGCCAAATATGCCTGGGGGGTTCAATCGACAAGCTCAAGCTATGATGGCGCAGCAGAACTCCAACATGGAAGCTTTGGAACGACGGAATCAGGCAGGTGTTCGGCCTGGAGATGCTGCTGCGGGAAGGGTGAGTTATCCTTAACGAGTTTATCTCGCGTTTCGTGTTTTTGACACTTGGTTCGTTCTACTTTCGCAGGGCCCGAGACCGCCTATACCCGATGATGATTCTGGAGGTACGCCCATCTCAGCTGGTCTGCCATCTCACTCTCACCCGCAATAATTTGCTAGATGAAGCCGAAATGATTTCCGTGCGGTCCTTGGCTATGAACAGATATAGACGGAACCACGAACTCATGAATGAAGTATTCATCCACGCTGCTTTCGGTACGTCCAACCCACATCAACCATCTCGCACGTTATCCACGGCTCACCTTGCGTAGGTGATAAAACCGCACAATCAAAACCAAGTCCATATTCCATCTTCGATAAAGCCGACCTTGAAGAGAAAACTGTGCGCCTCATTCGAACGTTTTCATATCTTGCGCACAGACTGACTGAGTTGTCGTGCTTTAGATCAAACTGCAGGCGGAGATTGAGGCACTTAAAGCCCGTAGTGCCTCTCGCAAGGAGGGATCAGGCACCGGGGATGTGACAATGTCTGTCGATGCCATATCGGCGTAGGCTTCCTCTCGAATGCATCGTGGCATTGGCAGCACATGTCCCCGTCAACGGTCACCGTTTATCGATTTATATTCCTCGGTACCGTTCACTTACGCTACGCTTTTCGGTATCTATCGTATACTTGTATTCTTTCGTGTATTCGCTACACTGTGGGTTTAGAATTGAACACTGCTCTACTGATAGGGTGACAAGCGTCAACAAGAAAAAAAAAGTTAGAAGGTAAAAATACACGAAGAGTAACTCGGCAGCTTGGTAAAAAGGAGCTCAAGAAAAAGCAAGAGGTAAGCAATCGAAGTGGAATAAAGCGATGGGAAGTGATGTCAAGGGGAATTTACTACGGGTACAACCAGTCCGAGTTCGCCGAGTAGTAATGTGGTGGTAAGAATTTTTGACATGGAAGAAGTGGGGGGTCAAGTAGGTCTGCAAAACAAAAAAACATCCCTTCAAAGGCGGTCGAAGTTTATAGAACAAAGAAGTGTCCATGGGTCGGGTGAACTCAATTTACTGTGCCATACCGTACCAAATTGAGTTGGTACTGTAAGCAGTATCCCTGTTTCCTCCTGGTTGGCTGGGTAGGTTGCGAGGGGGTCTAGCTTCCGGCATAGGTCCAGCGCTCCCATCTGCACTACAATCCGTTGGTACACCCGTCGTGGCCGTAAAAGGTGCCGGCGAGCTTGGTTCTCCAGAATCCCCACCATAGCCGTTGTTGCTGGGTTTTTCTGGCAACGTTAGCGGTGTCACGGAAAAGGCCTGTTGAGGTGCGGTGGGAGAGACTGGGGGAGTGGGGATATCCGCTGGGGGAATNGGGGAATAGAGCAGATAAGGTTAGGGAAGCGGTAGGGTCTACGGGGACGTCGGGGAATCCACGAGCTCGACGGTGACCAAGGTTTAGTCTAGGCATTATTGTTTGTTGGGGGACGGAGAGCATTGATGTACTTGTCGTTGGCGATGAGGGGAGGATGGAGGATGCTCGTCGTCCGAAGGAGAGTTGAGAACCTCTCGCTGGGGGGAGGACCGAAGATGTGGACATACTACGACTGTGTGCGTAGTCCTTCATCACTGCGATATCCAGAATTTGTCGTAGGTCAACAGTGGAGATTGATGACCGCCCAGCTGACCCTGAGTCAATCGACATGATTCTGGATTTACTACCGATGGTTGCCTGGTTGGAAGAACTGTAACTGCCTGCGATGCTCCCACTCTTCGAGGAAATCGTGGAAACGTTTACCCAGGAGGAGAGGGTTGACCGAGGGCTGGTGATCGATGCGGTGTATTTCTCCGAGACGTAAGGGGGATTTACGACGTATCCGGGGTCGAATGTGGCGGTTGGGGGTGTTGGGGGTAGTTTCTCGCTGTTCCAGTTGGCAAGGGGAGCTTCGAGGTACATGGTTTCCTGACGGCTTCGTCTGCGACGGCGGTCGCGGATGACGTAGATCAGCATCAAGACAACGACCAACACAATCAAGCCGGCTGCCCCAGCAATGATGCCAATAATCGCCTCCCTACGTGAGTTGTCAGCGAGTGGCATATATGTTCCGAAAAATAGACATACCTTGATAACCCGCTGGCGGCTGGAAGCGAGTCTGTCATGTTTGTGTTGCCAACCATCTCATTGGGGTTGATATAACCCTCAGTTGTTGGTCCAACGGTCATGCATTGGGCATCGGTGGAGTTGTCGCCCCCGATGGTAAACAGTTTGGTGACCTCGGAGTGCCCGCTGTTGTCTGTGATCAAGAGAACCGCTTCCTGTCCGTAAGCGCCATTCAACATGTAAGTGGCCCGATTCTCTTCGGGTCCCGACGAAACCTGTTGGAGTGGGAAGGATGATCCCTGAGCGACGACCAACTGGACGATTGGAGGTTCTTGTGTTCCATTGTAGAGCACGGAAAATGTCTGGCACTGGGTCAACTGATCCAGCCCTTCCACGAGGAAATGACTGAACATTTCTGTTACGGGTGGCAGACAGGACGTAGCATTCGTCGTGGAGGGGGACACAGTGGTGACATTAGAAGTGACACTGGTTCCATTCCCCCATGGGTCGTCAAGAAGGGCGATAAATTGCGAACCAGCGGGTAAAGGCAGAAACGAAACGGTGGTGTCGGTGAGCGGAGTCGAGACAGATATCGGGATTGGCTGAGAGGACTCGAGGGGAAGAACGGTAAGCCTTGCCTGAATGACCTGGGCTAGATCCTGTCCGCTAAATGAGATGTTGACCTGACCGCATTGTTCCACGTTTGAAAAAGTTATGTTCATGAACGAGAAAGCGGCCTGCGGTCCCCAAGTTGCAAATGCGACCAAAAGAAAGAAGAAAGACCAAGTCATTGGCAGCTAAGGTAGTAAAAGAAAGTTTTTCAAGCTTGGAACATAAGATGAAGAAACCGCCGTCAACGGGGAGGACGAAATGGACTGGCCAAGGAGAAATCGAAGAGGGAAGAGAAGAGGGAGTCGGAGAGGTCGAAGGGCCAGTCAAAAAGGATTCGGGGGTATTTTACGCATATCATTTTTCTCTCAGCGCAAGCCCTCTTCGCATAAAAGTATGTGRAGATAAGAAAGCAGAAGAGGGGAGCGGATACGAATAAAAAGAGGAGTAAGGCGCGAGGCGTCAGGGATCGGGCAGAGGGGAATGAACGACACAAGCGATATGAGGGAGGGACGAGCAAGATTAAGAAGAATGGGGGAAGGGAAACGAGGCTGGTCCATGAGGACGGAATTACGACAAGCTTTAGAGCTTGGGAAACGAAGTGGCCACTATGGCCGTCGAGGAGAAGGGGGACACTTCCCACCTTGATGAGATGGATGGATGAGTGGTAAAATAAGGATGTAATGAAACATATGACATACGAGAGTACGGTAGACACGGCACGAAGTAACTTGCCAAAAATGTCCATTCCAGGAAAAGTAACAAACCGAAAACTCACCTTCTCTTCATCCAATGCACGTTGATTCATCTGCATAGCCAGTGACCCCACAACTTCCGGACGGGGTGTGGCATGGGCTTCTAACCATTCCTGCGCAAATGTAACAATATCCAAAATGGCTTCTTGCCCTCGGTGCTTGGGAAGTTCTTGATGGATGATTGCGTGCGTGAGCTTGTGGATTTGGTCTGGTGACAAGCCATTTGTAGGCTTCTGAATCGATAATGTCGGCGCAGCAACGCCTGGGTATGTCCTGGGTAATCTTGAAACGGACGGTGGGGTTCGAGGAAACAGGGACGATTATGGGCGCCAGACTCACTTTACATCAAGGTGGAAATAGACCTTGGTAGAACTTGTCGGGTGGGTAACTTTGATAATAAATTCCGGCAGTCGTGTTGCGGCCTACAGGCACCTTTGAACTCCAAGCCACAGTCATCGGAAACAGATAGGCTTACCTTCCATGCAGTCGGAGGAGGAGGTTCGATAAAGTCCTCGCTATAAATCGCTTTCAGAGCTGTAATTTCTTCTTGTTGACGTTCCTGGTTGGACTCCATCGTTGGGGGATTCCACGGTGAAGCTGAATGAGGACCAAAAGGCCTCATTCAAACGTCCATGCTGAATTGGAGTGGGCCCCGCCCCAAAGCAAATTGTGGTGATGGTGGTGGTAAAGAATAAAAAANCGCAAGAAAAAGGCCACGCGATGAAGACGAGAGAAGGGTCGAATGAACACGCTTTGATGTGACGCACTAAATGGAGTCAACACGAATCACTTCGATCTAATATCTTATCTAACCGCCGGCGTGATCGCAAGTTCCTAGGCTCTAGCGCTTGTCTCTTGCTTGTCTCTGCGTCCAACTTGAAGAACATTACCATTTTGTTACCATTCGACGGTTTGGCGACGGTTTGGACGGTAAATGACATTGATGGAGGTCGTAGAGCGGGGGGAACTTTTGAACTTTTCAAGATGGGTCCTTTCACCTTGCTTTCACCACTGATGTTCTAGGTCCCGGGCCCGTGGATCTTGGAGTGTGGGTAATGGCGGTCCCAAGTTCTATACGGGCGTAGTAGAAAAGGAAGAGAGAACCTTGAGATCAGTTGGATATCTTACGGTGACGACGAACCGCTTACAAAATAATGGCCGAGAATTCAGCTCGAAAAGCCGCTGGAGCCAACCCGTGGTCATGTCTTCTATCGAGAGGAGTCAAATGTATTCAATTCTTCCAAAAAGTCTGCGGCGGATTCCGTCCCCACCCCGTTTGCGCAGAAGTGGCTCACAGGCGCAACGAGCAGTCACTAAGACTGAGCAAACGAGGGTGATGCTCTGGGTGTCAGCTGGAACATGCGTAGCATGGCGCATCCGCAGGTCTTCAAGTACTGAATCGCGTCGGAGATGACCACATACACACTTCAAGGTCGAGGTAGCGGAGGTCGTGAGATTGAAGAGTCTTGGTACAAATGCTCGATGGGGGGCCACTTGAGGCTTCCTTCGATCCAAGGAGAAAAATTGAGCTCCTTCAAGTTCCATGCAAACATAGTATACATGTTGTGAGCAGACCCTGCGATACCTTGAGAGGTGATTAGAACGGATCCTCACGCATATGCAATGGAAGAAATGCTCCAAACCAATCAGTGTGTTTGGACGAAGCCTTTGCATGCGGGCAACTAGTTGCCAAAGTCGCAAATGTTGGAATGTCGCAGTTAGGCTGTGTATAGATCAGCCCGAAATCACGTATTTACCTTCGTATAATTCCCTACTGAGTAAATAGAGTAGTGTCGTACCAAATATACGAGAAACCCCACTGACGATCTTGCGAGGGTTCTCCTTGGTTCCTACCATCCCGGGTGCGAAGTGAACTCATCTTAAGAGCAAAATAGAGACGATAGTAGTGAAATAGGTGGGGAGGATATGCGGGAGACGGTGGTTGGAAGGAAAGGGCTAAAGTCATGTCACGCGACTCGTGACGGGACGCGACGCGACGCGATTCTTCAAAGCCTCAAGTTCTGAATATTTGAATCTTTACATACTAAGTTGAGTCACAGCTCGCAACGTTTCCTGTATCTTTGAAGCTGCAAGAGCTTCAATAGTACTGAGACTCAAGTACTGATAGTTCAGCGTTGCAACGTTGCAACGTTTGTGCCTCCTCATGTTTCCTACCTACTTCTCCGCCACCACACTTACACCTGGACCACATTCGTCGTTTCCCAATAATTATATCTAAAGAATGGCGCCAGCTTGTTTCTATGGTTGAAGTCCATCCGAGCTGATTGTCGTCTACCTATTGACCAGTCCTGTGTCAGGGATAAGTAGCCGCCATTGGACCGTTGCAAACGCAAGCCCCAGATCCTTCGAAAGACGCGCCTACATCGACGCGTTACTCACTTATTCTTACATAGTCATTCCACAAGGGCTTTATCGATCTCGTTGCGCCTCAGCCAACCATCCCTATATTCGACAGTCAAGGAGCTACACGAAGTATACACTCTGATTTTTTGCTTGACCCCCAAGAGAGGCTCTGTGGCCGAGTTTTGTACACCACGGGCCTCCAGTGACGAATGTAGCGTCGAAGACGAATCGGAGCCGAACAGTGGAAATGCGTACGTGTTGAAGGGTTGGGACAAGTATCTTGGAATGGGAAGTAGCCAGAATGATGTCGTGGTAGACAATATACAACAGACACCGGGAAATATGGGAGCTGGAGACGCTGTGAATGTTATTCGCGATTTATACTGCGAAGCCAGTTTCAAAATTCGTCTCCGTACGTTCACCCGTTCGGATTTTTGGAAGGACTTCAAAGATACGATGCCGTCGCGAGAACGATGATTCGTCCGTTGCCCAAGCCATGCGCGATCAACTCGCAGTCGTGTTCCTCGTTTGTGTGGGCAAAGAGGGAGGTGTACGATGATACTAGGGACAGGCTAATGGGCTTCGCGAACTTTGGCCTGGCATGCTAAATTTAGCTTTTGAAAGTTTCCCACGTGCCACGCCACAAAAAANTTGTCTGGCCTCCATCGCTTGAATATGCCGCGCAGTGTCAATAGTAGACCTGCAGAAATCATCTCGCGTCGATCTCGTTCTATTGTAATTCTGACTTCACAGGGCAATGTAACTTATCTATTGGAGTAAATAATACTCTTACATCGAGAGCCTACAGTCCGTATTCATCGAGATACAAGTTGAATACTTTTTGTGAAAATTATTTGGCCATATTTGGGGAGTGCCAAGTTCATTGCAAACGGCCATAAGTACTTACTTCCTGCGTCGATATTTTTCCTCCTCCACTCATCTCGACGCCGATGGCATACCCAACAATGATATCCTCCCCCCACCTGGATTCTAATCGGGTGTCGATCCACCATCCTCCTGGGCCTATGACCTTGAGAGATAATTCTCAGGGCTTCGAAAGTTGGGCCTGGAATCTGGAATATCGAAGGACTTCCTTCCCCAGTGTTCCATCACTGCGATCTCACATAGATGATGTCCTCTGCACATCATCTAGTGCTTCTACTGTGCTATCGATACTACTGTGCCATCGATACATGAGGCTTTGTGGGTAGAGTATAAAAGAGCAAATTCCTGAAAAGCTAGGAGACACCTTGACATGTCTTCTCTCTCTGATATCCCCCCTCTTCTCTCTCCTCCCCCTCCATTACCGGCCAGTTATACCAGCTCAAACCCAGATATACTACTGCGTATCGAAACACCTTACAAAGCCGATGCATTTGATCGATTCTTTGCCAATTATCCTCACCTCAAGTCGCGATATCCTCATTTAACCGATAAACTCCGGTGTGGGTTCCCCATGGGCGACTTCCCGGAGTCGCTCGATCAGACACAAACTTGGGAAAACGGCCGCTCCGTCCAGGAACACTCCGAATTTGTCGATGAGTACTTTGCAGAGGAAGTTCAAGCCGGTCGCCTAAGCGGTCCCTATCCGCAGAGTGTAGTAGAAGGCATCCTTGGTGGTCATTTCCAATGTTCGCCCATCACCGTCAACGTGCAGCCTCAAGGACTTGGAGAGGAGCCGAAACTACGACTTTGCTCTGATTTCTCAAGGGGATCCAACTCTTATCCTGCAACCAATGACTACTCCGACATTCGTGATTTTCCAACACGATTCGATGGCGTCTTACAAGTCGCCGACGAGGTGAGCTTCGTAGTCGATCGAACACTCAATCACCTCTGACTTGAAGTAGGTCGCTAAGGCTCCGCCCGGCTCTCAAGCAATGACCTTGGATATATCTAAATTCCATCGTAGGACACCAATCGCTCCAGCACATAAGAAGTGGTTTGTCATGCAAGCCAGGCCCGGTGAATTTTACATCCAGCACTCTTGCCCTTTCGGCGCACGAGCATCCGAAGGCAACTCTGGCGAAGTTGCCAACGCTGCTCTTGATATATGGAGGGAGTTGGGTGTCCAACGTATATATAAGTGGGCAGACGACATGGTTGTGTTTCGATCTCCCATCGCGCACAACACGTACCCTTACAGTCGCGCCGATGCCCTGGCCCGTATTGAGAGCCTTGGTATCCCCTGGCATCCAGAGAAGGGACAGGATTTTGCTTCTCAATTCACCTACGTGGGGTTTGAATGGGATCTCAATAGAAAATCAGTATCCCTCCCACAACTGAAAAGGGAGGCCTTCCTGCAACGATTGAAGGAATACCTCCAGTTACCCACCGTCTCGCGCATGGATAGCATGATTATCCAAGGTACCCTCGCCCATGTGGTCTACGTTTATCCTGAAGGACGCACCCGACTCCTCCAGTTATCCCGCTTCATATCGTCTTTTGGAACCTTGGGACCGAATGTTCAACAGAAGTTGCCGGTTGATCTCACTCACGATCTATCTTGGTGGAAAGCAACACTGACGCGCGTTGGAGCCTCTCGTAGCGTCGTGCCCAAGATGCCGGCTCGGGATCTCCATATTAGTGTGGATGCCTCAGGCGATTGGGGTATTGGCATTGTCTTCGGGCGTAGCTGGGATGCGTGGAAGTCTAAACCTGGGTGGGATGCGACCCCAGGTCGGAATATCGGTTGGCTTGAAGGTGTTGCTGTCGAATTGACTGCATACATCCTGGAATCATGCAACGTCAAAAACACACATGTCCTCATTCATTCAGACAACCAAGGTGTCATTGGTGCATTCAACAAGGGGACTTCTCGTAATGTTGAAGTCAACCTGTCGATCCAGCGGGCAGGCATATCTCTGCTTGCTTGCAACAATTCGCTTGAACTCCAATATGTCCGGTCGGAGGACAACCCCGCTGATCCAGTTTCTCGAGGAAAGCTTGGATTCCCTTCCACTCGCATGCCTCCAATCCAGCTTCCTGAAGAACTACGGCCGTATCTCGAGCGAGCGCACTACTGATTGCTGCTTTACGTATTCCATGTCCCTCCTACCGATGGTCATCGAGCTTATTTGCTGATGTTCTGTTTGTGTTTTCAATCGCAAGGGTGTGGCTTAGGCTAGTTGGCTTGTCAATTGATAGTTCTTGAAACAATAAAATATATAACACAAATCCACAAGATAGATAGTACAACTTAACGACGGGACATGCTCAAGAAGCTGGGGGGCTATTCAACACGACCGTCTTCCGGGCTTTCATTCGCCTCAGCGTCAGCTAAGGCACTGGAGGCCTCGCTAAAGGCCAAGGCAATTCAGTACCTTTGAGGATTTGTGGAAGAGCAGCATACCGGAACGCTGTTCGAAGGCGGGTTTTCAACGATGGGGTCTTAACCCGCTGCTTCTGGAGGAACTCCTGATCCAATTCTACGAAACGTCCATCAGATCGGGTGAGAGTGGTTTGTACAAGCGAGAAGACTTACTCTTATCGACATTAAATAGTTTCACTTTATCAGGTTCAACACATTGCCTACGAGGATAAGGTATCATTCATATACCAGTACACATGGGTTGATGACATACCAACTATGTTGTTCATCAAAAAANTTGGATAATCTGCTGTTTGTCGCTGTTCAACATTCCGATGATTTGTTCAGGAATTAAAGGGTCAGATTTATCGCGTATCGTTGCGGGCCACCAGGGGAAGGACACTGAGATACACGCGATAAACACACACGGTAAGTTCGGGAGATAATGAAGAAGCGTACCAATCTTTGCCCAAACTACATCTCAAGAGATCAGTCAAACAAACTTCAGACGAAAGGAGAAACACACCAATCGTTCCAGGCGGAAATCCTTGTGGTGAGCTAGTCTGAGGTGGAGGAGGTGGTGGCGGTGGTGGCGTCGGAGATTTGGGAGGTGCAATGTTCACTTCCTGCTCTTCTTCTTGGTTGATTTCGTCCTCCTCTGGTGCTTCATCGTGATCACTGCTCAATTCGCTAAGAGAAGATGAGTCCTCATGTTCTGGTTCGACATTGACAGCCCACGGTGACTCAAGATGTCGACTGGCGAGGACAGACGGTAGCAACCGCGGATCCGGAGGAGGAGCGTACAGGGGAGTAGGGGGAGGTACGCCGGGACCAGCAAGTCTCAACGCTTTCATACGTTTGTTCTTCTCGCTGCGAGTGGCTGGCGTATCCAGCTCCTCGATGACATATGAACCATCCAAATTTCGGGATATTGTTGTTGGTAGCATGATTCGATCCTGGAGGGTGAGGTTGAGATCATGTTCCTGACCAGTTGTAGAGGGTTGTGAGGGAGAAGAGGGTGTTGGTTCTTCAGCCAAACCAGAGCCTGATGTAGACGGTTCGAGCGTCTCATTCTCTTGAGCAGACGTGCTATACACAGAGAGTCTTGAACCTGAGTATTAAATGGTCAATGAAGAGGTAAGAGGCAAACGGTAAACGAGGCCACTGACCTGTTCGAGGACGCTTGGTGGGCACCGTAGATTGAGGTGGAGGCAAGGAAGGCTTCTCCGCCCTTCTCCGAGTGCGTTCGGGTAGAATCCATCCCGCTTCAAACATAGCAAACGAGTCCCGACTATCGACATCATGCACTATCGACGGATGATGAGGCGAATTGACATTCCTCCGTGGTTTAGCGACGGAGAGATCTTCGCGCGAACTATTATCCACTTGTGAAGTAGAAGGATTATTATGATCCTCTGAAATGGGTATGACGCCCGCTTCAGCTTCGAAACTCGCGGCAGTCGCGGCCTGCTTCCGCGTCCTTGGTGCAATGAGCATGGCTTGAAGGCGCAGGGTTTCTTCCTCGAGCGAATCGCTTTGGCCGACAGTGGCCTCTTGTGCGGCAGCAACAGTAGCAGCTTGGGCCTCCTTCTGTAAGCGACGAGCAATACGACGCCGCTCGTACTCCTCCGAACGATCTTTCTTCGGAGCTTTGGTTCTGGATCTCCGGGGCTTAGGAGCCACAGGAGGCGCTGGTGGAGGCGGCTTGGGTTTAGCTACTTCGTAGCTAAAGAGGGAAGACAAAGGGGATTGATCGGACAAGAAGGATAAATTGTCACGTAAGTCTGTTTGAGAGCTCAATAGTTCCAGTGCAAATTGCGGAGGTTCAAGGTCACCAAGGACGGATTGAGAGGGTGGTCCATCGACATCCATCTCTGTCGACGCGGAATCAGCTTGAGCAACTTGGGGATGGCGGACACGGAGTTTGTCGAGTTCATCTAGGATAGGTTGGGCGGAGTTGCGTATTTTGATAGCAGTCTTGTAGTAGGTTGTGCCAGGTTTGTTGTATAGAATGGCATTCGTCAAGACGAGGTCAACATCATCCTTGACAAATAGATAAGGCATAAAGCAAGCCACAAGGAATTGTCACGGACCTTGAACTTTTGTACATCCCAATACTCGTGACGGTCAAGTTTCGAATCGATCATGCTCCAGCACATAGGACGTTGTACGACATCAAAATAATCGGGAACTTCATTCCTAGACACAGGGTTCTTGAAGTAATTGTTGCGGTCAAAACTACGGAGGAGGTTGAGAGGAACATTGAGTTGAGCAGAGGTAGAGGCTTACCTCATTATCCTCTCGAACGCCATGCGCAGAGGCGGTTCATGAGGGAGGAAGAATTCAGAAACAATATTCTGGATTAGTTCAGCTTGTCTCCGCTTCCTGGCCTCGCGCTTCCGAGTGAGTTCTGTCAGTTCCTTGACTTTCTCTAGGTCCGAGCGCAACTGCTGCAAAAGCTGAATTGATGGTCAAGAGAGGCACTCAATGAGCATGATTGCACCGTACTCACCTTCAGCTTGAGGGCCTTTTCCTCCTCACTTTGCAGCTTCAGCCCAGCATTCGCTGTCCAGGGTTCCAAGTGCAACCTCTTCAGTAGTGGTGCCCCCCTTCTCGCCTCGCGCTTCAAACTCCAATACCGGCACACCATATACACAAACTCGGGCTTCTTCCGGAGCGAGATTTTGGCGATATACTGTAGGATACGATCTACAATAATCTGCGGCACAAGGGGTGGCCCAGTTTTGTATGTCTTTGCGTAAGCACGAGCGGTTTTGGAGTGCTTTTCATTCAGGGTGTTGTCACTGGATTCGGCCTGCTCTTCCGCGGCCAAAGCGGCAGCGCGAGCATCTTGTTGTTCTTTCTGAAGCATGTCGACTGAGTGAGGGCAGGCATTGGTGGAGTGAAAGTGACTCACAGGAAGATGTCGTTCACAGTAACACGTCAGCGTGGTGGGTTCAGCGCCAGCTTGACTTTTCATTGGCAAAAGTAGTTTCTCTTTGCGTGCGCATGTGGTATGAAAGGCAAGAAAACAAGATGACTTGGCGCATTGAATACATGCACCTCCTCTATAATCGCATATCGAACAACGCTGACGAGAGGTGAGGATCGGAGCGGAGCGAAGCATCAAGAGGCTTAACTCACCAGTTTCCACCGCTGTTTAGAAATTCTCTCCACTCCTGTTATAGGCTCCATGAATGATTCATTTGCCACCCTAGTTTCAGGAACCCAGATCGCGCAGAGAAGATGTACCCAACCCCCATCAACGGTTTGTTTGAAAGCGCCTCCTTCATTAGGGCAAAGGAGACAGGACTGTTGGAGCTTAGTGACAGAAAGACCGAAGCCAGATGCTCACGTACCACTGGGTTTTCTGGCGACACTGTACACTTGCGGCAAAGCCATTGACCTTCCGGAATATACGGAACACCGTAGCAATCTGCGCGAGAATTCGCCCGGTGCCAAAGACAAGCCATGAAGGACACTCACCCTGATGCACCGCCAAATTACATCCGTCACAGAAGACAATCGCGTTGCTGTTCTCCCCTTCCGAGTCATCGCAAACGGCACATGTAGAATCTTCTGAGGGCATGGCAAGATCAGGTTTGGGTATGTTCTTCGTCAAATCAAACCATTCCTTTTCCAAACGATCCATGACAATCTCGAAGAGCTCGTAGGAGGCCTTGTTGAGTTGTTCCTTCTTGCGGTCGAGATTGATACTATCCAGCCATTCCTGGTCTGCGAAGGTCAACGAGATTGTAATTGTAAGTGAAGAAAAGATTACCCACCTTGTTCGTCCATGTCATATTCTACTTGTGTSGCTAGTTCGCTTTCCAGTGGCTCTAGGGACCTTGACTAGTCGTTCAAAGACTGAGCGCGTTGCCACCCACCAATGTACCGTATGTAGTGTTCGGGCCTCGTGAATTCGGAGAAGTCGTTATCTGGGTACGTATATTGGGTCCAATATCGTTCACGAAGGAGACGGCACGCACATCCATACGATCTCGCTTGTAGGTCATGAACACCACCAGGTCGCGTCGAATCCTCGTCATCCACTTTTACAAAAGAGACCTTGGGTAAAGYAGATTGTTCAGGTGGAGAATGTCGCGTTCCTCTCGCCATTTAGGTAGAATTTAGCAAGGAGAGGCAATCGCATGGAAGGATTCAGAAGGCTAGGAGTCACGACGACGCGGAGACGCCAAGGCACCAGCCCACTCCTAATCATCTGACAGCCCCTGAGAACCCCCTAGCAGTAGCATTTGACTCGCAACTCGTTTGTCCATCGTTTCTTTGTCGTTGCTCACCTCTTTCTGGCACATTTTTCGTTACTTTTCTTGAAAAACGGCTTATGCTGACGCAGTCCGACTTCCAGTCCTCAGCATGCATACTCAAGGTCTGGGGCTGACCCATCCGGTCAAATAACTTGCAGACCATCGCAAGACCGTCGTTTGAACCGAATCCGAACTTCTCCCGTTGCCCAAATACGCGTATGTGCAGCTTGAAACGTCTCATCCGCTCGGAAGGAGCGCGAGCAGCAATTAATCAACAACCCTAAAACCTGCTTSAATGGCACAATAACGTCCGTCTGCCACGTGCTCTATCTCGGGCCATAACGATGTCAAGGATCTGAACCGCGAGGCAAAGGTGAGGCAGAATGACATGATGTAGGGCGTAGGCATGTCCCCAAAATATTACTTAAACCATAGAATATTGGGTTACCCCACAAAATCCTCTTTCCTTCCTTTGTCCTCAGCCTCGCTAGTCGTAGACTTGTACAACCTCCGAGAGAGTTGTGCATCGACCATCGTTGACGTTCCGCGTGAGTAGTCTGCTAATTTCCGGTGAAAGAGAGCTCACACTCRGCAACATATTGACAGTCAAACGTTATGTTCCCACCCGTCGCGGATTTCAACCTAGTTGTTTGTGGATTCGCTACCGTTGCTGCCACCGTCGGCTACGCCTACTCTCGTCGTCATCCGTTAGTAAAACCGCGCTAGGAAGGTACCTTTAACCTCAAGCTTAACCAACTTCAGAGTGTACCCGTCCCCCGACGATCAAATGAACATGAACTCGACTTCAGAGTTAACTCAATCTACATCTGCTACCTACGAGACGAAGCCGCTATCCGAGCCGACATCGGAGGGAAAGGTTAAAGAGAGCGTTAGCGTTCAATCAGATCACGCCCAGCCCGAGAGTGTGATCGTTCATACTTTCGAGCCGGCTGGTCCGTCCAACGTGTTGTCCAGACGGTCGTCGTTGAAGAGGAAAAGACTTGATGATGATGATGACCACTCGGTGTGTATTTGTTCCGTGGAATCGAGCAACATCTCTCGTTGATACACTATAACTGGCTCAGGATGAAGGGTATCCCCTCGTGCGTGGCTTCCTTTCCGTTTATCTGAAGCTCGTTACTAACTACCCAACGCAGAATCTTTTATCCATCTATCCGCCCGCGAAACGGAGCAAGACTCCTCCTACCGATAAGGGCGACGACATAAGTGATGTAAGCCTTCATAGCCTTGCCTCGACTTAGCTGCGCGACCAATTGATCCCATTCTGACCCTCAAACCTACAGACTCACGCACCGGAAGCTTCTACAGCCTCCGCAATTCAGTCAGCACACGACGTAGTGGGAGACAGAGAACCAGAGAACGGATCGCGGGACCGTCAGCTGCGAGAGGATCATCAACACCCTGTGAGTACTTCCACTCTTCACAATGAGCACTGAACACCCCAGAACTGACATCACTTTGATCATTCATAGGCTGTAGAAGACGTTCCTAGTCTCACAGCATCCCCTCGATCGATTGCGTCTGATGATGCGTCTGAGGGTACATTGGCGACCCCACCTGACCTGCCGATTGCACTTCCTCCGTCACCGCAGGTACCCAAGTCTATACATATTTCATTGTATGACCGCTCTAACCGCTATCATATTCATAGAAGGAACAACGCAAGGTGGCTTCATGCCCTCCAGCGCCCATCATGCCTGTTCCAATCACGAAGACCGTCTCTCCTACCGCCACCGTCCCATCGACACCCACCAGGTCTCCACCAAAACGTTCCAATGTGAGTTCATGAATCAAATACGTCCCTTGACGGTGTCTTTTGGAATTGAAGGTTGATGATTGCGTTTCGTGTGTGTGTGCGATGGGCAGACCTTTGGAAGTGGTTTCGCTGCGTTCGCTGGGAAGGGATCGGCTTTTGGATCTCCATCCAAAAGTCCTAGTATGGCCAAATCTCCTGAAAGACCGGCTTGGTGCAGCCCATCGGGCTCCAGCATCTTTTCTGCAGAATCGAGCTTAGCCCTGGGAGTCGCTACGGACACTACGGAGAAGCCGGCTATCGCTCCAGCCGAAGTGGTTTCAACTCCCTGTACCCGTGCGTCGCCTTCTCCCCACCTTTTGATGGGTCTAACGCCGTCTTCTAGATATGACCGGAGAAGAGGAGGAGACCGTCGAGCTCGAGGCGAAGAGTGTCAAACTGTATGTGAAACGGGGCAAAAAGAACTTCTCCGAAGGCATGACGGGGCATATCAAGGTTCTAGCCAGCAAGGGTACAGATAGCGAACGCCTACGTGAGTCTTCGTGTATAAGTAAAACCTGCGATGGATCTCACTTTCGTGATCAGTGTTCCGCCGAGACCCCCTGTGGAAGGTGTCGATGAACGTCCGTTTGAACACTAGCGTCAGATGCACATATGATGCTGAGGAGCATATCCTGCGCGTGGTGTTGGCAGAACCAGTGGAGACGCCGGACGTCCCTGTTGAGCAGTGGCCCAGGGAAGTCGTTGTGTACGCTTTGAAGGTCAGCCAACCACTCCCATATATTCACGGCCAATAAATCTCAACGCCCATTTTCTCCAGCCGAGTCGCTCGTTACCCAAAGCTGACTTCAAGGACTTCGCTGAAGCGTTGATCGCTCGCTCAAGTCTCGCAGAGTCATGAGTAACCCTCTACCTCGCTCAGTAAATCGGAGGGTCCATTCGAGGTACTCCTTGTCGAGGCCATCGGCAGGCTTTTGGCACTCCGGGGAGCCCTTCGATTTGAGTCTCAACCTGGGCCCTCTCTCTGGAAGCAGAGCTAGCGCCATAGTTTGCGCGTAGCAGTCCACTGGTGGATACTTATGCGCAATATCGCTCTCGGAGAAACGATGCCAAGACACAAGTTTAGCGTCACATATAACGTATCTATGGTGTCTCCAACAAGCGACGACATGTAACGAATAGAAATATGAGGAATGAAAGACAGGACTGGGTCCACAATACCGAAGGGGAAGGGGTTGCCTCTCGGCGAGCGCAGTTTAGCTGTCGTGGAGTCATTGCCATAGTCCAGTTCTTCCAGTCCCGGGATCGCGGTATATCGGCGTCGACGGAATGATGCTGAGTGAAGTAGTTGGAAACTACAAAAGCCTGGAAAGCGTTCAAGATTTAACCCGCCGTTTATCCTTTCGATATCATGAATCTGGAGCAGAAGATGACTGGTTTCGCTCGGCTAATTTCTCCCGACGTTTCAGAAAACACAACGTTCAACTCCTGCCATGGCTTCCATAGAAGAACCTCAGCACCGACATTAAACCTCGTCACAGTGCGTATACCGAAATCCGCAGAATACGACAATGGAGGAGGGACGAAGGAGAACAAGACCAGGCGTGGCTGCGCGGCGTGGTTGAAGAAGAAAGGCATGTTCACACTTCCGTCTGTTTGAGACATCATTCCTTGATCGACGTCGGGGACCGAACATTCCGCCAATCCACAGTAGCTCTTGGGATTGGGTTTAGGCAGATGGATGATTCGTATGATTCGTAGTCGAAGATCAGGAGACAAGTTATTTGGCGAGATGCGGAAATGGTGTTCGAGCTCCCGCTGCCAGAGGGAAATAGATGTATGAGCCGCCAAGTACAGACGACTTGCTTGTTCGGCTAGCCCTCCTCTGTGAATTACATTCAGTTCGTCAGCCCAACGCTGGGGAATGAATACAAAATAAATAGGCACCGTGTAAATTTTGGGCCTCCTTTGCCTTTCTTTTCCGGACTCAAGTCGACACCGCGCTGTGCCTCTACATCTGCACTTGATTGTGCACTGTTATCAGCCGCGTGTTCCTTGCGATCCTGAAGGAATAGTGATAACAATTCAACGGCGCCGTCTGCGCTAGTTGGGTCGGTAGCTAGGGCCATTCGAGTGGTGCTAATGGTGCGTAGGGACTTGGAAGAGGACTTCGGCGGTGACTTCGGCGGTGGAAGCGGAGGGGGTGCCATGGATTTCAGAGAGACAGGTTTCTTAGAAGTCGACGACGAAGAGGTTATTGTCGGAGGCACAGTAACCTTCTTTATCTTCGTATTATCAGTCAGAGGAGCAGCATTTACTTTGAGGACAGGACGAGGAGGCTTCGCTACGGAGAACTCAGAGCGTGCTTTGTTAGCTTTGCTAGGGTTGGTTTTGTCTGATGGCGGGGGCTTAAACCGCATCGGGTCTACAGCTGATTGGGGAGCGATAATAGGTTCTCGAAGTGGAGTTGTAGCAAAAGAACGTTTCGCAGGGCGACTTGGTCCAGCTTTCGGTTCATGATGAGACACATTCTGTTTCAGAAATGGGTTGCTTGTGGGCCAAGAAGGAGTGTTCAAGTTTGCAGTCACTGGCTTAGGTTCACCGGATTTCGAGACGGGTTTTGAAGTAGAGTTATTGCTATCGGGTTTCTCAAAGGCGGATGCAAAATTCTGAACCTTCGGTGTGGTCAGTGGGGCTTTGGACTTGCCCTTTGACGACGCTGGTTTCGAGAAACCATCCGCAGCATTTAGCAATCGTGGCTTTTTCGCAACATGTTCGTTCTACGGGGATGAAAGTTAACAGAGTTCTTTTAATGACAAACAAAACAAACGTTGGATGGCTGGGGCGGCGTCATATCAATCTCTGCTGGTCTCTGGACGGTTGAGATCGGCGCTAACGCGTTGGTGAACAGTGATACTTAGGAGATCGTCAGGAGATAGGAGAAGTATATGCAAAGGCTCAGAGGAAGGCATGATCATGGTAGTATGAGGGCAGAGTTTCCAAAGGGAAAGAGGCCAATCAACATCAATCCATCAAGTATAATCATCTCGGAAAAGTTATCATTCAAAACACCACACATACGACGGTAGACACTTAGATAGCTTCCTTGGTCAAAGCAAAACAATGTGATGAGGATGATGAACGCGCTCAAGCAATGAAGCTGAAGCTTTAAGCGGTTCTGATCAGATCGAAAACGATCAAGAACAATTTCAAGCAACCTGGATCACCCCCGTCATACCGACAACCCCTTCGCTGTCCACGCACCATACCTTGATAACACCACTTTCTGTCCACTTCCCGTGGAATGTCAGCTCACGATTGACAATAAGAGGATTTGTGGCTCGGTACTCGAAAGACTTGAGCATTCGAGTGCCTAGCTGAACCAATGTGGTATCGAGCAGCATCATAGCCGTGAGGGGACCATGGACCAGACGTTCTATATGTCTGCTATTCAGTGGGGACGTCCGCGAGGACGAGGTTTAGCATACCGGGGTATCCCTCAATTTTTTGGGAGAACTCCTTGTCGAGATGGTTAAAATGGGCATTGAATATAAGGGCCGAGAAGCGGAAAAGGGTGACGGGCGTAGGCGTGAAAGAGAAAGAAAAGTCTGAAGACTCGGGTATATCTTTTACTGTAAGTCAACGGTCAAATCCAAGGGCAAGAAGGATGATAACAATTACGTGATAACGTACTTGGGCGCGGGCTTTTCGTGCCTTTTGAAGCGTTGGCAATATAGACGTGGTTCCTCTCCTCATCAATACAGATATCCTCCGAGCCTTCCATCGTGTACAATATCCTTTGATTCACAAAAACCATCGGCGTCTTCCCTTCTTCAAAACCTTTCTTGACCACGCTTTCAACTCTCCAATCGGCCGTAGCCTTCCTCCCAATCTTCAAAACGCTCTCTTGGTTCCATTGAATCTTCCCACCAACCCACATGCGCCTAGTGAATGGTTCGGGAGGACAGAAATCGGGTTCAGTACCATCCTCTCGCAGCGCATGTTCGGGATGTTTGGGATGGAAAAAGACAAGATGGTGTCCCGCGTGTAGAGGCGCACCAGCAGCTGGTCGTTCATACGGTGCCCTGGTACCATTTCGAGTAGGAAGAGTAGCGTAGAGATGCTCTAGATGACGTTCTGTGAAGTGATCGAGCACTCTCATACGTTGTGATGTAGCCATCCATTCATTCAAGGCTCCATGGTCGATTGCCGCCGTAGAAATGCATCGCACAAGTGGTCGGAGCATGGGTCAAAAACTTGGAAGCGAGTGGGAATGTCAACGAGGCCCATTTTCGCTGGGGGTCACAAGTGTATGTAGTGAGAGCTTCGGCGCCCGTTTGGCTGGCAACCTCCGATGCTCACTTAGGGACCTGCTCCTGACCAGTGGACTCTGGAGGTAGTGATGAAAGACATGTTACATAGCCAATGATGATGCGAAGTCTGGAGACTGGTGGCGGTTTCCACTCAAACTTGGTGCCACAGAGAACGTACCTACGCGCTTCCTCCCATTCGTTCAACAAGGCCGAACTCAATGGCGTTATGTGAGTTTGAAGGAATATTGCACGATGAAAACATCGGAGGGTGACAATCGACTACTTATTTGTGGATGTGGATGTGGATAACTGCTAAAATGCTATCACAGAGCAAGAAAGCGCGGATGATATGAAGTGGGACTCAGAGGGCACAACGAATCTTAGTGGATCAGAAACTCGAACAGGTCGCCAAGGCAAACATAAACGTATCGGTTGCATAAGAGACCCCACGTACTACAGCGATGTAGTATTAGTTGGCGCTGGAGTATTAGCCAACATACTGTTCAGAGGAAGAAAGGATGGACATGTCAGCGCAGCACGTTCCTAGTGATGAAGGGATGACGAACTTCGCGACAGCTCCTGGATCAACAGGGGGCTGTGCCCCAGGAGGACCGATCATAATTCTCTTTCCGACACTCGGAACACCTTGATCAGTTACGACGTATATAAATCCTGGCCCCGGAGAGAAAAGTCGAGCGTTGGCCGGGCCAGTAATACGCAGAGTCTTTCCATCCCTGGACAAGGTGGATCTGAGCTCGACAAACTTGTGGTCCATATGAACGGTGTGCGTCGCAAACCCGAGGTCGATCAAAGCAACTGAGCAAACGGGCGCTTCAGCAGGAACATTGAGAAGGAAAGGGGGAGGGGAGGTACAGACCAGTGACTTTCTTTGTGCCAGGAGGTAAATCGACGTTCAAGGTTGTGGGTTGATCGAAATCGAGACTGGCAGGAAGACCTGTGAAGGATGGGCGTGGAACAGCCATGTACGGAGGCGAGAGGAACTCCATTCTTGGTGAATGTCAGATTTCCATCAGGATAGCTAGCGCGAGACGGCTGCGATGTTGACCTACCTGTATTCAGTGGGGAAATCGACATCGGTGATGAAATCGGGGTTGGGATTAGAGCCAGCTGTAAACAAAAAATATAAAGTGAGCTGGGTCATCGAGGTAGGATGGGCTTGACGCACCAATCATGATAGAAGCATCGGGGAGAAGGATTGCCACGGAATGATACAGCCTTGGGATAGACGAGGTTGGCATACCCGCGGAGGAGAACCGATTCCCTAGAGGAGCACTCGGGTCATAAATGAGCGGCGTTGAAACAGGATGGTCCGCGTTGCTAGCGGGCCCAACGGGGTCATGCACCTAATCATAGTCACTCTAATTACTCCTACCGAAATAGGACTAGTAGAAGGATGCCACCTACACTGTTAAAGCCGCCAACGCCGGTTCCAACTCCGTTCACCAAGAGTACCCTCTGGTCAGGAAGGAGAATCAACTCAACCATAGTCCTTGCTTGCGGCATATGTTCGACCTGCCAGCCTTTTGAGATGCCCGCGGCATTGAGAACCATACGAGCACATTGTGTCGAAGAAGGCGTTTGGGAGGAGTATTCAATATCGGGCAAGGAATCAGATACCGTTGAGCCACCACACATGAAGATCTCGGGCGTGAAATTGTTCGCAATTGTTAAAGGCAGCATCACGACCCCACCGGAGAACGGATAGCTGATGCGAACACCGTTAGGGATGCGCGGTAAGGGCGTTTCAACGTTGGTCTTCCAGTCGAATAGCATGGCTTGTTGGTTCGCCACGACAAAGAGCTTGCCATTAGGCAGGCTCATGACAGTCGGGAATTGATTTGCTATGAGGGTGTCGCGTAGGAACTGACTAGGAATTTGGAGACCGTTAAAACCTGTTGAGAGAAGGGTTAGAGCATTAGAGGAGAGATGGCGAACCGAATGTTTACCATTGATGTTTTTTGGGGGAAAGAATTCAAAGGTTGGGTTGTTGACCGTGGCGTTGTTGATGAATCTAAGGAATTATCAAGGGTCAATACCCCGAAAACATTTTAAGGCTAAATACACACCCGTTTAGAGTAGAACCTCTACAAGTTAATGGTGAGCGAGACAATTGCACAATGGCTCAAGTGGCTCTCACCCGAAAATCAAGACAGACCCATCTTCTAGTCGCAACTAACCATGAACAGAGGTTGACTTCAGTTTGTGGAGTTTGAAACGGCCGAGCTCACCGAAGCTGGATACCATCGTCTTGAAGTAAGGCGAAGGTTGCTATCGGGATTCTCGATGATATCGCAGTTTTCGTCATCACAGGGTGTGAATAGTCGCACACTCTGGAGTCCGCTGATACCTGGGGGTGGTGTGTAAGTTCCCAGGTGTGTGAAGGGAAGAAGTGATGGGGCTGACTATATGGGTCGCCGACATCAACTTCTACTGGGTTTCCCGCAGAATGAACGAATGTGCCATTGCTGAGGAAACTCCCCGAGGCACAAAAGGTGTTGCTCAAAGGGTTCAAAGGCCGAATCGATTTTGTAACGAGGTCCACTTCCGATGCCCAAGCGTTGTGACCATTGACCATCAGTGGATTGTGTTCCCTAGAATACAATCAGTTAGTAGCTTACGATGGCACGGAAGAAAGCCTTACATCTTGTCGAAAACGATGGCTTTAGTATCGGATACAACGGTGAGTTGCATCGCACTCACACCCGTTACGCTGTGAATAAATTTGTCGGTAAGCGTGAGGGAGGCAATGACATTTGGTGGTACGTACCCTTCTTGGACTAGTTTCCAGAAGCCATTTACAAATTTCGGGGACAACGAGGCAGTGGGCTCGCAAAGGACAAGCGAGGGAAGAATAGACCAGAGGGGTAGTAGGGTAGCGAATCCATACATTTCCAAACTTCGGATTGGCTTCAAGCTGCTGAAGTACAAACTTGAACGCAAAAGTGCCTCGTCCTTTAAAGGCCACCAAGGTTATGTTATGGGACGCGGTGTGGGAGAGAATTCGGGCTGACGTCGTGACGGTCGAGTCATGGGTTGCATAAATCATTGAAAAGCCCACAGCGTGCAATATCAAGGAGCTATGTAGGCCAATGGGCAGCGGAGGATTGGGCAGTTTAAAGTTCTGTTCTCCACGGGAAGATTGGAACGTTTGATCCTTTGAATAGCAATATGATGGTTACTTACGAGTCATTGAGGGAAGCCGCACGGCTTAATGCCTTACTTTATCTGAAGGAAGTATGTGGCATATGGTTGAAGACCCAAGAAGCACGAGATGGTACTCATGCTTGGGTAAAAAGACGAGGAGTGCCAACGTCCGTGATGTGACATCAACGGAGACGTGCCAGCGTTCTGACTAGGGTGAAAGCTTTTCCCCGGAAGAGGAGACGGTGGATATAAGAATGAGCGGGTAATTCAGCAACTGGTCATATTGATGGTCAAGAACGAGTTGAGTTGGATCGATCATTGTCGCGCCACGAGGGATTCTATATTTGGAAGCTACGGTCGCGTGATATAGGGCAAGGAGTTCATCCGCTAAGTACGTTCTGCCTAGGCTCGTTGTAGTACCAGCCTCTATGACGAGAGGATGACAATCGATCCTCTTAGAATTCTGCCAGCCTCGGCCCTCTCCTGAGCCTCCGCACTACTCGATGGCTAGGTCCGATGCTGATTCTGGATACCAAGGGACCAAAGCTTGACGCGACCTCCATTGATTTTTCAACTTGCTCCCTCTGTTCGTGGCTGGGAGGCTGAGGACGTGTGTGCCTCCGGCTCTGCCACTTGGGGCAGGTCCGGATGTGCGCACTCATACCTCCCTCCCAGCTTACGGCTTCTCGGAGTCGCTTGCCTTGCAGTCGATAGCGATGGTGCAAGAGGCTGCGAAGCTGGCCTCAAACAGAGGCCACAAACACGTCGAGTAAATTGTGTGCGGTGAAACATGCATCCGATGCCAATACATATCATCTTTTCGATTGCGACGCGAACGCCTGTGCCCATACAAAGAGTGCCTGGACGGTACCGCACGACGACGATCCCAGAGCACTTCCAATGGCTGCGGTGCAACCAATCATCTCGGTGCGTGTTCCTTCATGAGTGATGCGGCAACATAGTGATTGAATGCAACATCAGTGCAACTCGGATTGTAGATAAACAGAGGCGGGTTATCGCTGTGGTGGCTCCAGGGCCTCCCCAAGATTGGACAAAAGTGACACGGCGATTGGAAAAAGTGATTCGAAGAACGCGACGCGCAAGTACTTTTCAGTCAGACGATGTCGACCGCAAACGCGGCCTCTTCCCGGCACGGGCTATGGGGATCACTAGGGTACCTGGGAGCACGTCACCTACTGTCAGAAGCGCGTCCACTGGAGAAACTGAAAAGGCTCTCGATGTCTTCATGAAGGACACAGCTCGGACTCAGCCTTGAAGCGAATTGTCAGGTATCAACGCTCGTTGCTGCATACCTATGTATGCGCCTCGTCTGGGGCCTGGGCGCATCCTATGGGTCAACTTTGGATTCCATCGCTCAACATGACGGATCGCAACGCAGCATTGTGGGTAGCGACTTTACATCCCTCACGGTCAACTTTGGGCCCCAGACCGTTTGTCATAAGCATCGCGATACGTTGAGTTTGGTCTGGTGCTGGTGTGCGCTGACTTTGTTAGGAAATTTCGATTACAAGAAGGGTGGACACATTATCCTCTGGGACTTGCGCCTGGTGATTGAGCTTCCTCTGGGTTATACTATGTTTATGCAGGCGGGCATGCCATGTACAGAGTAGTCGTCTTATCATGTCATAAACACTTTCTCGGCCTGAAGCAAGGTGATTTTGGGTGCTCTAAGCGCCATCTAGTGGCTATGTCCGAGGTCTTGATTTTTCCTACTTTCAGGTCTTTTCCACGCGCTCTTCCGACTTCGACAGAGTACTACACCAGTAATATCATGAATGTATATGTCTGGTCTTTGCTCTCAAAGGTGCCACACGACTAGTGCAAACGAATCATGGATTCGAGCTTGGATGACGAACATATGCAGAGATCCTTCCCGAGGCAACGATACGGGACCGTACTGGACAGAGAGCCACATCAATGTTCTAGAGGCTACGCGACTCTTGGATACGTCGCCTTCATTACAGTAGGATCTATTTCTGAACAGTACCCTCCCAGTATGTTACCCACCACCTTCTGCTTTTTGAGCCCCAACTTCGCAACTTCACAGGCCTCTTCGTTCTCACCTCCCTCTTCACACCCACAAAGTCTTTGTGAAGCTTACAGACGGTGGAAGCGATGCCCGACTCTACAGGCGTTGACGTCACGAACTGTGGTTCAGGCGGTGGCTCGGATACCCATTTCGAACTTCGAGTAGGGTCCATCTTCATCATCTGGTTCGGAGGCACTGCGGGGGCTTTGTTCCCCGTCTTGGCCAGGCGGACGAAGTGGCTTCGTGTGCCCAAGAGTGTGTTTGAGTAAGGCCCCAATCCCTTAAATTGAGTCAAAGGTCGAACATTTACCGGATCCTTGACAGATTTGCCAAATACTTTGGCTCAGGCATCATTGTACGAGTTGCCCCTCCGCAACAAAGAGTATGAAATTGAGTCTCTAACAGATCGCTACCGCTTTCATCCACCTTCTCGACCCCGCAGTAGATGCACTGGGTTCTGATTGCTTAGCTGATGCCTGGGGTGATTATGTGAGTGGTGTTGTTTCTTTTCATGGCTGCGATTCTCACCACTGTGATTCATTAGCCATACGCACTTGCGCTTTGCCTCCTGGGTATATTCGTTATCTTTGTTGCGGAGTTGATCGCATTCCGTTGGGGGACAGCGAAGCTTGCACAGCTGGGAATAACGCACGGTCTGTTGACCATATCATTGAGAGTATCTGGGGTTCACGATCGCCAGATCCGCATGGGCATAATGCTGGGTCCTATGTCGCTCATGGGCCTGAAAGGGGAGTTTTAGAGACGAAGAAGGCTGAGACCCACGTCGACGTCGAATCTGGAAGTTCATTTGCGACATTCACTCACGATGCTATGGTTCAGATCATCGGCGTAGCTATCTTAGAATTCGGGATTGTGTTACACAGGGAAGATCCCGTCTCATCCTCAAACTAATGGTAACCTGATGGTAATGCTTGTTAAACAGTGTTCTGGTTGGACTGACGCTCGCCGTTGACGAAAACTTTATCGTCCTCTTCATTGTCCTCATCTTCCATCGTGCGTCTCTTTCCATCAGAAGTAGCAAATTTTCTGACCACTCTGGCTACAGAAACCTTTGAAGGCCTTGGTGTGGGTTCACGACTTGCGTTCATGGACCTACCTGCAAAATATAGTTATGTCCCTGCGTTCGCCGCCGTACTCTACGGAGTCACAACGCCAATTGGGATCGCCGCTGGACTGGGTGTTAAGACAACCTACAATCCTGAAAGTACAACGGCCTCTATTGTCAGCGGAACGATGGACTCCTTGAGCGCTGGTATCCTCATCTATACTGGCGTCGTTGAGGTAAGTTACCTCTCGGGCTCGTCATCCAGGAATTCCGCAAATTCATTAACCTCCTATGCCGTTCTTAGCTTCTAGCCCATGAGTTTTTGTTTGAAAAGGAGATGATGCAAACCTCAAATCGCAAGTTAGCGTATGCCCTAGGTTCCATGTTATTAGGGTGTGGAATCATGGCTGTTCTTGGCCGCTGGGCTTGATAGATTTTTTAGGGTTCCCCTCCTAACACTTGCTCTGTGCACAAGTTTGGCACAAGTATGCAATTTTCTGAATCATACAAACTCAAGCATCTAAGCTACGCCTCATATTCCAAGAACTTGATAAGTCATGATCTACCTTAGAAGTTGCTGGAGGGCTTGATCCTATGAGCATCCAACCCGCTATAGGTCACCAAGTTCCCCACTACTTCATGTTCACGATCGCTTCGACTTCTTTGACTTGGTCGGAATTTCCACAGGGATGAGTGATTCGGCAATGGTATGTGCACGCGTGTCTCGATCATCGAACACAACTATTTCCCCAAGATGTGCAGCATAGAGGAGGCGATTTAGCTTATCACCGTTTGAAACCAGGTAGAATATCTCTGTTTTCCCCGTCGTCTATAAATTGAATTAATCAGCGACTTTATAGATGAGCCAAATTTGAACGGGGACGGACGGGGACAAGGGTTTTCATTTTCTCGAATACGACCCCGCGTGACCACGGCCCGTAGGATCCTCGATTTTCATGCCATCGGCGGACTTGAACGTGGTCGCCAACTCGAAACTTCGGGACCTTGGCATCAGGTTGAACCAGATGCACGTTGCACTGACGGCCAGGAAGAGCAGCAGCGACCTTCGTGTTCACAGGAGAGGGGACCCCTTTCTTTGCTTTCCTGGAAGTATCGGCATCGAGACCGACTCCGCGGGGCAGATTTGGTATCGGTGTCATCGCGGTAGGAGATTCGCAGGACTTCCCAGGTAGAACGGCTTGGCCTTTAAGGGAGTTATACGGCCAGACTGTGTCATGAGAAGAAGGGAATACGGCGGTTAATTCTTCCTCGTCAGCGGCGACCATTTCTCTTGGGTGATATGAGGCCAATTGGTTGCTAGAAGAGTGTTTTTCACGAAGCCCAGAAGATCCGAAGCTATGTAATTGTAGTCCAGAGATAGGGAGAGGCGATATGCTCCGAGAATCCTGTTCTGGGTAGTATATCGACGTCGGTGGAAGATTCGGAAGAGCAGGCGAAGTGTCGACTTTTGAATGATACTCTGGTAGGCCATGTATGATTAGCCCTGGGGTGATCCTGAACTCATCCTTCGTAGGTACTCGGAAGGGGTAAGGCCTTGGTGCCGGAGTTTGGCGTGACGAATTGTAACTTCCAGTCGAGGTCGAGGTCATCGGATTAGCCATGAACGGAGGTTGCTCTGGAAAAGGTGAAGGAGCAAAGAGAGTACGTAGAAATGGCAAGCTTTATATAAAGGTTGGGCCCTGTGGCACAGGTGGCTACAACGATAGATTTGTCCGGCCACATATGACAATCGTCGGCAGGAGGACAAAGAGTGGCAATGATGTGCCAATGAAGCGGAAGGAATACCGATTTGACACCAGATTGGAAGCTACCTCTATTTCGAGGGAATATCAGTCGATCTTCTGAAGATTGAGACCTTCCTGAGACCTTCCGTCAGTGGCTGGTGGCCTATTACCTCGCACGTCCAAGCGAATAGCCCCTGTCTGACACAATGAACGTAAACTTGTCCTAGTTGAGTTAAACTTATCCTCCTCCACCATCTATCCATTTCGTCAGTGTCATCAATGTTCAACCTGCACGCCCAGAGCATGGTGGACTATCCCGAGGTTTTTCAAAATGTTTCGGACTAAAGATGCCGAAGTCTATTGGACGCCTGGTACTAATGGAGGAACCACTTGGTTGCCGTTCTTCATTCTCCGTTTCTCATCCCTAATGTCCTTCCTCCAGTCGTCCTTTGGACGTTCAAAGCTTCGCTGGGCGCCCTGGCTGTTGGGCCTCATTCTTTCGTTATGGATTCTTGGCCCTTTTCTCGTTAATTACCGATCCCGGGTGGATAGGTTAACCGAACACGAGCACCGACCACAACGAGTTCACCGCCCCCGCTTCCTCGTCCACCTACTGCGGGTGCGCCGCCATCTGACTGGGCTGAACGCGCCCATCAAGTCCGACAAGCATTCCTGCATGCCTATGAAGGGTACAGGAAACATGCGTGGGGTCATGATGAACTCAAACCGCTCACGGGGGAGGGTGTCAATAAGTGAGACATATCAGAGCTTTTCTCGGCCACTGTGGCTAATCGTAGTGGATACAGCTTCAACGGGTGGGGCGTGACATTGTTTGATTCGCTGGATACGATGTGGATTATGGGTCATTGGGATCACTATCAGGAAGCGGTCGAATTTGTTGCAAGGGCAAAATTCCAAATGGCAGAGGTTCGTTTCACCCTTCGCATGCCTCCGAAGCCTTGACCCGCTGGGTTTCACTAGGATGCCTACGCGCCGTTCTTTGAAACCGTCATTCGTTACATTGGTGGCTTGCTATCCGCGCACGCGCTTTCTGGCACAGAAGTCTTCCTATCCCGGGCTTCCGATCTTGGAAAGATGCTTCTTCCGGCGTTTGACACGCCTTCTGGGTTCCCGATGTACGCTGTCAACACTATGACGTGAGTTGATTCTACGTACTGGACGCCATCATACATCACATCTTAGTCGTGATTAGAGGAAAGACGAGGGCTGGCTGGACAGGGAATGTGTTGTGGGCGGAGTGTCTTTCAAACCAGGTGGAATACAAGTACCTTGCACACCTCACGGGCTATAATGATTTTCTGCGCAAGGTAGGATTTTTCAGTCATGAAAAACGAGCGAAGCTGATTCTTTGAGAAGCCAGAGAACATCATGACCAAAATGTACAACGCGAATGTGTCTGGTATCTTCCCAACCCAATGGGACATTGGCAATGGGCGGCCTATAAACAGTAGGCACCCTTGCATCTCTGTTTCCGTTGCTATTTATCCACCTTGTCGACAGCTCAACATTCTGTCGGCGCATATGCGGACAGTGCCCACGAGTATCTCCTGAAACAATGGCTACTTACGAATAGAACCGAGCCCAAGGTTCGAGACCTATGTGAGTGCCCCTCGATCTCATTGGATCCTGTACGCTGAAGGGGCCGGAACCGTTTTAGACATCGAGTCTGCGAGCGCCATCATCAAGAATCTCCTATACGTTACACCAAACCGCAAGCTCCTCTACGTCACGGATACTTCAAACGGAATTCCAACCCACAATTTCGAGCATCTTTCGTGCTTCCTCCCGGGACTCCTTGCGCTTGGAGCGCACACACTGGGCGATGCTTTGAGTTCTCGCGATCGTGAGATGCACATGTTCGCCGCTCGCGGACTCGCCTATACATGCTTCGTTACCTACGACGATCAGCGAACGGGGCTGGGTCCAGATGAGATGAGGATGAAAAAGTGGGAGAACACGGAGGATGGTAAATGGTTGCAGCATTACGAGCGGTGGGAAAAGGAGGGAAGACCAGGGAGTGTACCGCCTGGTGTGGGAGAGGTTGAGCGAGCGAAAGGGAATGACCGAGACTATTCTGCCACAAAAGCCGCTTATCTACTTCGTCCTGAGGTAAGTCCCTCCCCTGATCACTGTTCGTTCCTTGCATTCTCACACGAACCGCGTCAGACTGTCGAAAGCTTCTTCATTCTCTGGAAGACAACTGGAGACGAGCGATGGCGTGAGGTAAGTGCCATAATCCCAACCCCGTCGATCAACAATTAACTCCGTCCTAGCGGGGTTGGAAAGTATTCCAGGCAATACAGAAGCACACTCGCACTGAATTTGGCTACGCATCCGTTGGTACGGTTGATTCTCCGTTGCCTACCCCCCGCAATGAAATGCCTAGGTATGTCGTAACCCTACTATCGCACGCGCAATACATCTAACGCCAAGCCTTTGTCTACAGTTTCTTCCTTGCTGAAACGTCAGTATTTAGCTCTCGTTCTTTTGACCTTGGCTCAGGCTCTTTTAGGTTGAAATATCTGTACCTTCTCTTCATGGATGAGGACATCCTCCCACTAGATCGATGGGTTTTCAACACTGAAGCCCACCCAATTCCTGTCTTCAACTGGTTTAATTGGGAAAAGACGCTGTATAACATTACTACCACATAGACGCAGACGACTCGCGCACCTAATATTCATCACTCGTTCAGATGCGATCAAAGCCTGATGAACACCTCCTAGTTTGGAAGACAACTCCCAGTGGGTCGTGTTTTGGCGGTGATGCGGTAACTGAGTACCCTGTCAGTTGGTGCTGCGAGTTACCGTAGATTCAACCCCCCTGAACTTAACTGTCGGTAAGTTCTTGACTCATGTTTGGCCTCATGTCTTCGACAATGGACGTGTTACTCACGGCGTGCTTCTCAATCAGGCGAACAAGGAACTCGGGAAGTAAGGTTCTTGGCTTGAGCTCGGCCCTGAGAAATGCCGCCGCCAAGGCATCGGACTGGAGATACTATGGCGACGACCGAGCGATGCTGATGGCTTTTCAACTCTAGCACAACCCAGATCTTGGTCCTCCTACAGCTCCACACACCCTGCACCACCCTTGCAATGGAGCCTCCGAGTATACTGGATCCATAGCGCCTTCGAGCGCGTGTGGCTATGTCCGAGGTATTCTTGTTTCTCCGTTTGACATGTGTACGGCTGTCTGTTTTCCATGCGCTCTCCCGACGTCGGCAGGGTACCACGCCAGTTGTGAGCGCGGATGGTCAGCTCTGGTAGCCACTGTTGAAGGCGTCGCACGACCAGCCGAAGGAAGCATGATATTCGAGCAGGTTTCGAGCCCAAGACCCTTCCCGAGGTCATTATTCAATCTGGAGATCGCTCGACAATGAGCGACATCCAGGCTCAGGCTGACTGTAAGGGTACTCGAATGCCGAGACAAGATGTGGATGGGATCACATTTGTTGCAATAGAGATCTATTTCAAGACAGTACCCTCCCAGTATGTTACCCACCACTCGCGCAGCCTCTAAATATCTAACTTCGCAGCGCTTCTCCTTTCGTCCTCGCCTCCCTCTTCGCCCCCTCCTTCTGGACAGAGAGCTGTTTTTCGAGTCTTCCTGAACCTTGAAGACGATTAAGCCATGTCCGACTACGACCCAAGCGCTAGCGCTGATGACGCGGTGAACTGTGGCTCAGGTGGTGGCTCTGATACCCATTTTGGGCTTAGGATAGGGTCCATCTTCATCATCTGGTTCGGAGGTACAGCGGGGGCTTTATTTCCCGTCCTAGCAAGACGGGCGAGTTGGTTGCCTGTACCAAAGAGTGTGTTCGAGTAAGTTTTCAAACCTTCGAAGAAGTACTAGCGTCGATCATTGATCATCCATAATCTCGTTCTTTTCCACTACCGCCAGCTTCGCCAAATATTTTGGCTCCGGCGTCATCGTAAGAATTTCCCTCCTCCCACGACCAGGATTGACTCTGAACCTTCAAACAGATTGCTACCGCTTTTATCCACCTTCTTAGTCCCGGACTTGATGCCTTGGGTTCTGATTGCTTAGCTGACGCTTGGGGTGATTATGTGAGTAGTACAATCTTACATGGCACTGACTCTTACTGTGAATGTATCAGCCATATGCCCTCGCTCTGTGTCTCCTCAGTATATTCGTCATTTTCATCGTGGAGCTCATCGCCTTCCGTTGGGGGACGGCGAAGCTTGCGAAGCTGGGCATTACGCACGGTGCGTTCTTCGCGTAGTCTTGATCCTGAGTCAGTGTTTGATATGCATGAACGCCAGACCCTCATGGACATGGCGTGGGTTCCCATGTACCCCATGGACCTGAAGGTGAAGTTGCGGAGACGAAAAAATCTGAGGGTCACGAGGATGTCGAATCTGCGAATTCATTCAAGACTTACACTCACGATGCTATGGCTCAAATCATCGGCATAGCTATCCTAGAATTTGGAATCGTGTTACATAGGTTAGTCTTCAATTCCTCGTCTTAAACAAGATCTAACGGTCTTGATTGTCAAACAGTGTGCTAATTGGCCTCACCCTCGCCGTTGACGAAGACTTCATTGTCCTCTTCATTGTCCTGATCTTCCACCGTAAGTGTTTCTTATTCCCTGAATATACGTCAGCTTGACCAATCGACTTTTCCAGAAACGTTCGAAGGACTTGGTGTAGGGTCACGGCTCGCATTTATGGATCTACCCGCGAAATATAACTCTGTTCCTGTTCTTGCGGCCTTACTGTACGGTTTGACAACGCCAATCGGAATTGCCGCTGGACTGGGAGTGCGAACAACATACAACCCGGATAGCACAACAGCCTCCATCGTCAGTGGCACTATGGACTCCCTCAGTGCTGGCATCCTCATCTACACCGGTTTGGTTGAGGTAAGTCTCTCACGTTCATGGAATCTTCAGACCCCGTTGACCTCCCTTTCCAACCTCAGCTTCTCGCCCACGAGTTTTTGTTCAACAAGGAAATGATGAGCGCCTCGAACGGAAAGTTAGCGTATGCCCTCGGTTCCATGTTGCTCGGATGCGGAATTATGGCCCTCCTTGGCCGCTGGGCTTGATATAGTCACCTACTTCCCGCATTTAACGTCTTTTTTACACACACATGCGTCTTTGAATATCTACAATCTAGCATTTACTTCAGCCTTTGGTATACTTACACTGGAATGACTAGTGATTAATGGCTTTCCAATCCTTCGAGCTCACAAGGAACGTCTTGTTGTGTTGGATGTCTGCTCGGTGCTCCCTTGAAGGAAACGCATCGCTCAAGTGTGTTGGTGAGGATGGGAGGTCCATTTTGACCACGACAGTCTCATTATAGTATAAATTATAGTCAATTTGATATGGGAAGCCGCTCGCTAAGGGGCGAGGGGTAGACATATACGGGTGGGTTAGAGGAATTCTATCCTAGGTTACACTTCAACTTACAGGCGTCGACGGATCCGGATGAACGGGTTAGTAAATGCTCAAGCATTGGCCTTGAAGCAGCATATACATTCTTCTAATGAAGAGTACATTTAAGCTAGAGGAACTCGGAGTTTCTTCCAATAAGCCCCGTCGGCCGCAACCACCTTAGCATCTTCCCATTCGGAGTCATCAGTGAACGGTTGTTCAAATCCTTGGGGGATGGTGATGGAGGACTTCCAGGTAGCATCGGTAGCGACATCCTCGGTCGTCCCATCACTATACAGGATGCGGAAGTTCGCAATGAAGCCCGCAGGTCCACCGACGTTGAAGGTTTTGACAGCGAAAGAATTATATGTCGGGTGGAGCTTGGGAATGGTGAAGGCATTGGCGGTAGTCCAGCTTCCACCTTTGAATATCTGTTGGCCATTGTGGAAGAGAACATAATTATCATCCCTGTGTGGACGCGTGAGTTCGTACGTTACAGGAGTCGAAGAAGGGGACTTACGCAGTCATAATTACGTGGGCAGCGACAGCGGTCCTTCCGCAGTTGCTGAGCGTTTTACGGAAGACGCGTTCACCCTTGGGTGCTCTTCCACCAATGTTGTCAGTCGTCCAAATCCATGACGCTTTGTCAAAATTGAGAACTTGAGGGAGGGCAGTTTTACCCCAGTGAGCGTTATCATAGGTTCCCTGGAGCGTTGCGAAAGGCCAAGCAACATCGGATGTACCAATCGACTGGAAGTTCTTTGGCGGGGCACCCCGAGTAACTCTCCAGCTTTCGTCGGTAATGAAGTCCTCGAAGGAGCCATCGGCGTAGTGGAACCGGATGGTCGCCATAACACCGGCAGCCGATCCGGTGTTGTTGCCCTCAATGGCGAAGACATTGGAAGTTTTGTTCAAGGCGACGTAAAGTGCTTGACCAGTCTTGAAGCCTCCGCCTTCACCAACGAGGACACCATTCACGTACAACTTGTGGGAATCATCGCTGTAGGTGAGAAGGTTAACGTCAATGAATGTCAAACACACGACTTTGATAACAGCTTACGAGGCGATGATGATAGAGGCGTAGCGAGCGCATTTACCACAACCAGAAGGAACAATGGTTTTACGGAAGGCGCGAATCCCGTGAGGATTAGCGGCACCGGGGGTAAGAACTTCCCCCGTCCAAATCCATTTCGAGATGCTGAACGAGGGAGCGGAGAACGTTGTGGTATTGTAGGAGACCTTGCAAGCGGGGTCGAGTGCGACGTCAGAGAGATCACTGACATCTCCACATTCTAAGAGGAATGAGTAAGCGATACTTATCCTGAAGGATAGACTGGGTACTAACGTTGTCTATCTGAGCCAGCCAAGGCCAGAGCCGCCAGGATAAGGGGCAAAAACAACTCTACAGAGTCATCAGTCACTCCGATGCTGCTTGGAGTAGTAACGGTGCCACTTACGGTTCCACATCCTTCGAGGGAGAGAAACAAAATTGGCTGCAACATTATATACATAATAGTGCAGCCGTGGCTAGCGTAGCCTGCAGACGGAATGAAACTACTTCCGCTTGCCAAAGAATCAGAGTCCCCACTTCTACACCAAAGCAGGACGTCGTTGGATAGCTAGGCTCGAGCCCTTAGCACGGCCTGCCATAATCTACTCTAAATTTTTCAGTGGGCCTTGCCTAACTCACGGTCATGGGAGCAAAAACGCGGCCTAGGGACAGGGGAGGGAAAACATTGGTTAGCTTGGTAAGACGGCTACTTGACACTATTTAGTACTAAGAATTATGACTGAAGGGATGAACTGCACCTTCTCGGCCTCTAAGTACTCTGAGGTCGCTGTAAAGTCCAATTGGCAACTTGACGTGGCTTAGTAAACCCACTGGCCGTCCGGCCCAGCTGACAGCAGGCAAGTTTCATTCCTCATAGATTTGGGGGAGCAAGCTGTGGGTGGTATTGGGAATGCCTCTAACTTATACGGCGACGGTAAGGAATCCGTCACATGAACATGGCCAAACCTAGCACAGAAAGTACGAGTAGGGACTGATGTCCACCAGAGACGGATCTTGTACGGCACACTCCATTCGCGCTTTCCGTGGGAGCGCTGGTCACAGCGCGGGACGGGTAAGCCAAGACACCGGATGCCACGGGTCCAGGAAGAGCTGATGCCTCTGCCCCAACTCCAACTAGAGAGACCTCATCCCCTCCTTGCTGCTCCGGTACGCGGTGGATAAGCGGCGTATCCCTAGATGACCGGATATAATAGACTCACCCCAGGATTTCCGGTATGTCGTTGGGCGGTCCGAGTAAAGTTGCTAATGGTAGCACCATTTGATGGTGGATTGATTACCCCAACCATTCCATCGTTACAATGCGGTTCTGGGCGTAATTGCTTGCAATAGAACCAGATAGCTGGATGGTTATACTACATGAGGGACTTCGCGGCAAGGAAGGCGTAAAAAGAATGACTTGCGACGTGAATCATCGGTGACCGTCAAGTTGAACCTGGGACTATGCGATACGTTCGTTGTAGGTATAAATATCCAGCCGGAATCAAAGCCCCCAGGCAGAGGGTTGCACGGGTCATCCAATGACGATTCAACGACAGAATGGTTTCCTGGGCTAGTAAAATGAGATGTTTATTACATATGTCTACTCAAGCAAAACAAGAAACTCACGCTCCGCTAAATACGAAGGAGACACCGTCACCTTTCTGTGCCGTAACATTGTTTGGGCTGAACCGAAAAGAAAGTGGCCCACCCGGGGTCGAAGAGACAGACCCTATCTGTATTTCCTGTATAAACGGGGCTTAGCGTAGTGGTACATAGTATCATGACGGGAAAAACGCACAACAACGTTTTGTCCCAACGTCACAGTTAATAGTGAACACAAAGATACGACTCGGACCGACCACATCAGAGGAATACTTTTGACGAAACGCATCGCATGCGACACAAAGAGCTCTTATACCTTGTGAACCGTCTGGTTGATGGCCGTCTAGCCGTGTCATGGATTGTTCCAAGCAAACATAAATGCCGAACATTGAATCGTGTTGATGTATTGATAGATGGAGGTATTTCGCCTCTGTCTGAAACCGAAATGGGACCAAGTTCTGGGGCGAGGAGGTCGTCAAGCCATATCTCTGATCTTGCGCATGGCAATGGTAGCGCGGAAACAAAGTCGCGCGAAGCAGTAGGCCTGACTTAAGCGTGACCGCAGTGCGCCGACTCGGGAGGTAATTCGTAGCCCCTGACTAGTAGGGAATCCTGACATCCAATGCATTCACCGGGGCAAAAACGAGCTCTCTCGCTGATCTGAGGCACATCGTTTAAAGTACTATCAGCGCGCTCAGTCTTCTCAAGGAGAATCTGGAAGCTCAAAACTCAGTGAATCGCGATATGATCCCCCAAATGGCAGACGCTCCTAGAGCCTCCTGAGTCCTGTCGGAAAAAAAAATGGTTGGCAGCAACGGCGAACCCCTTCCTGTCATGTTATCCCACGTTCTCAAAGCACTTTCCTACGCAACATTCGACGCCGTGCGTTCAAGTATATAATAATTATATATGTGCGGACAATGACGGAGGCACGTGCTACTGGTTTTGCTCTGGAGCGCTCTGGAGAAATTCAATCCCCGTCGATGGGGTGCCCTCCGAACAACGCGCGAAGGTGTTATTAGTTCGTGGGCGCTTCGTATAAGCGCCTACAACGGAGGCCGAAATTCAAACAATGGATCAACGTTTCAACGTTTCAACACTCACTTCCTTTCCCCTGCCTTTCCCACTACTGGCCTCACCATGACCTTCTCCTCCTACTTTCTCTGTTGTTGTCGAAAGAGAAGCTTATCGTCGGTACGACTACTTCTGGCGTACACGTCCGATGCTCAAGTGGCTGTCTCTCCAGGATTCACTTGATGAGAACACGAGACTCATATTACCAACCGACCAAGATTTGCCACCGTGAGTGCACATGAATTTTACGCGTTAGTGTCTCTAAAATCGAGTAAAATCCAGGTCGAATGATTTTGCCGGCTCTATCGTGGATCAACAAGATCTGAGAGACAAGTGGACGTCAATTGTGCGCGCCAAGGAGGGGTGAGTGTTTATGTTTTTATTGTCGGAAATTTTGCTCAACTGTCTCTCTAGGAAAATGGTGAATGTCAACGCAGTACTTCCCTTTAACTTACACAATCAGCCTCTTCCCGAACACGACTACAGCGTGTCGAGCTCTCGGTCTCCGTCACGTTCAACGGATCGCTATGGTTCAACATCCCGGAATCCCTACGCCCCCCAAGCTGGACCATCAAGGATGAACGGCATGCTAGCACCGTCGCCCCTTCATCGTACAATGGATCTACCAGAAACATCAGCGCCTAGGCCGACTCGCTCACACAGCGACCTGCGAAGTAGGATGACGTCAGATGAAGGCGGTGAAGGAACAGGCCTTGAGAGACATGTCAGAAGCCCGCTTCTGGGATTGCGTCTTGTACGCCCCGATGGTGCACCCGTCAGCCCGACATCAAGTATAGAAGCTGGGAGAGGCAGAGTAGGTTGGAGTAGTGCTGGTAGCGAGGACGGAACCGCCTCACGAAGCCAGAGAGCAGGAGGGGATGATGATGAAATGACCCCTCGACCCCCCGGTATCATAACACAGGTCAGCCTACCCGTTTCGTCTTGAAGGTGTTTTAAGTACCCTCTTCTAGGTCATCAAGCTGGATATGGCTGATGTTGGTCCTATCTCCGTCAGCTGGAGCGACTGATATTCCCTGAATTAGGCGCCCCAAGGCTAGTTGGTACCCCATGTCCGCGACTCACCATAACCCCGTACTCAGTGACATGATTGAGCTTCTTCCACCAACGACCGAAAATCATATCGGATATACCCTTTGCGAGGTGTACCTGCCACAGGTATGGCTGCGACCCATGCTGTAGAACACCAAATCCCTCTAATTCGACGCACTGACTGCCCACTATGTTTATGGTAACGTCTTGTGCACAACGTCTCGGTATCTACCCATCTTGTATCCGCGCTCGTGGCACGCGACGCACCTGGAGAATAACATGAACAATTGAAACATTCCTGACGTGGGTGGACGCGTTGGCTCGAGTTGTTAGACATGCGACCGCCATAACAACGTCGATGAGCGGTTGGGTAAATGAAGATGTGATTACGCCAAGGCCCAAGACAGATGAGAGGCCCAGCCGTGATTGATACTCGTGAGTCCCAGGATCTCATGTTACAATCCAGTGCTTCATCTCGATGTCTTAACCAGGTCTGAATGCATCTAAACAATATTCATACACAGTTGTTCGTGACACTTACACCACTCCTGACTCCTCTTCCAAGACAAGGTTATTTCATCCAGCCTTGAGTTTGGGGCGTTTGATATTGGACACCTCTGATCAGCCAAGGAGCAAATCGGTGATGAAGGCCGCCCGAGCATGTTCCTGTTACCCACCTCCACCCGCAACGGTACGACCGACTCCATTTTTTGATGCAAAAGCTTTTTCTCCCACCGGTGGGAGATCGCATACCTTTCCTGTGCGTCAACTTTGACTTCGCATCTCGGTCTCCCGTATGTAGTTGGGGTAAGAGCCATTTACGCCATGGTATCACCCTGCTAAAGCCATTTGTTCAAGTTTGTCAGAGTGCGTCAAGTACGGAACTTTGTTGACGTTGTTCGCGACATGCGTCCAGGCCGAAGTGTGGATGGGCCAATCTAAGAAAATGACCGGGATCCTCAAGTAAGTTTTTCTTCGTCTTCTTTTCCTTCGGCATCCTTACTCTATTTTCATCGTAGGGTTTATACCAAGAGAATGTTCCGAGTATCTCGCGTACTTTCATCGCGCGTTTTTCGCTTCTGTACCGACATCCAAAATCGAGCCTAATTTCGAGACGATGACATAGGGCCAGTATAGTTCCTCGCACACACCTTGACGTCGCCGTCGACGCTTCCCAGAGGGACAATCGCAACTCATCTCTTTGTTGCGCAGCTCCTCACCCCAGCCCCACCCTACACTGATGCCTTGATGGCCGAAGTACAATGGGTGTGGAGAAGCCAACTCTTTCTTTGCGAAGACTTATAATTGGCTGCGCTCGTCCGCTTGATGGATCTTTAGCAATCCAACTATTACGACATACTCCCTGCGCCTGATCGCACGTAATGCTTGTTCTTACGAAGTTTTGTCTTGGTCGGTCGCTTTCCATATGCTTCATCCCCTCCTAACTTCTTTTGACCTCTCGGTGTGCGTATATAAACATACTCACTCCGGGGGTGACCTTGATCATCCGACATGCTTGGACGAACCCCATTATCTGCGCTTGTCAGCTCCCTCGTCGCATTTACTGCGTTACCTTCTGTCTCTGGTCTTGACGATGCCTTGTTCCCAAGAAACAATGGCGGTCGCGGATGGCAGCTCGTCCAAGAAGGGTATGCTCCCCTCCAGCCACGCTTACACCCTCCACTAATCAACCTGGCCTACAGCACCACTGGTGTAAGCGCAATGCAACTGACGGTCGTATCGGAGACCAAGGCACTCATATTTGACAAAATGTATGTTTTCTGACGTCAGCTACTGTCTCCTCGCTCTAACCACCTAACGTCTTGAAGTGAGCACAACCCTCTCATGATCGACGGCCATCCGGCTTGGGGCGCCGAGCTAGATATACCTAGCAGGACCGTTCGTCCACTGCACCTCATCAGCAATACCTTCTGTGCCTCCGGAAGTTTCCTGAGCAATGGAACATTCGTTCATACTGGAGGAAATCCAATCGAAGCCAATGTTGGCGCCTACAGTATGGCTTCCCCCGTCTGTAGCCCATTACGAACCACTAATCCCATGGCGTATAGATATTAATGGTCTGCAGCTGGTCCGGCTTTTTGATCCATGTGACGATGAGAGCTGCGATATGATTGAAGATCCAGACCGCCTGCGAATGACTTCTGATCGTTGGTACCCTTCTACTGTGAGCACGCAAGATTGTTCAACGAAATTAAAGCAGGACATTGACCCTTCGATCACAGACGAGGCTAGAAGATGGGTCGATCCTGGTATTCGGGTGAGTCTATCATTGAGGTGGCTTGTTCGGTTGCTCATACTAGTTGTGGTTCACAGGGGTGGCATGGCCGATGTGTATGTCTATCAACTGACCACCTAAACCTAACCCAAACCTAATTGCTTACTCAGCTACATGAACAATGCTTCGACTAACAATCCAACTTACGAATTTTTCCCGCCAAAGAACATTAACGGTTTGTTTTCTCCTCCCTTTTGTCCAAGGCTCATCTTATCGATCCTGGATTCTAGGATTTAATGGACTCCAGATACCTAGTCCATTCATGAACGATGCACTCAACGCGAATCTATTCCCCGCTATGTTCTCCCTGCCTGAAGGCAAACTCTTCGCTGCCTCCAATCAGCTGACCATGCTCTTTGACTGGAAAACCAATACCGAATATCGCCTCCCCTCCATCCCGAATGACGTCCACGTTAGTTATCCCCTGTCCGGCGGCACTGTGATGCTGCCATTGACGATAGAGAACGATTTCACCCCAGAAATCTTGATATGTGGAGGTTCAAATGTATCCGATACATTGACCAATATCGAATACTCTTCCCAAACACCTGCCTCGACCCAATGTGTGCGGATGGTCCTCGACGAAGAGGGTATCGCGGCTGGATGGCAGGTTGAACACATGCCAGAACCGAGGACCATGGTTGAGATGATCATCCTCCCTGACCAAAAGATCCTGATGCTAAATGGCATGCAGACTGGGGTCGCTGGTTTTAACAGCGTAAGTTTCCGTGATGCCTTTCACTCCATATTGTCAATGGCTCGTTTAGGTTCATGACCCAGTTGGACCCAGTAGCAACGCCGATCATCCTGCCTTTACCCCGTTCATCTACGACCCCAAGGCTCCAGTGGGAGAGCGGTTCACCCTGGAGGGCCTACCTACATCACCAATCCCAAGGATGTACCATTCGACATCTACGCTCCTGCCTGACGGCTCTGTGCTCATTGGTTAGTACCTTCCGACGCTGACCTAGAAGTTCATCACTGACGAAATCACTCTCATCATACAGCCGGTTCAAACCCAAACTTCGACTTTACCCCAAATGTTACTTATCAAACTGAGTACAGGTTTGCGTAGTCGCATCTTCGAAGTCTCACACACTTGACTCAACCGTCTATCCCCAGGATGGAATTCCTCTCACCACCTTATATGTTTGCTCCTCGCCCGAATGTCACAGGCTTCCCCGCGAACATCGATTTCAACGAGACTATCACTGTGAACATTACTCTTCCATCTTCCGCCACTAACGTCACCGGTACGTTGATCTAAGACTTCTCTTGTTTCATGCCCGAAGGTGACATAATTCCTACTAGTCGCCCTGATCGACCTGGGCTTCGCTACTCATACCGTCCACATGGATCAGAAATTTGTGGAACTCCGCTCATCTCTCTCGGAAGACAACTCCACTCTTCAAATCATTGGACCCGCTACTCCTCGGTTGTACTCTCCAGGCCCTGGATTCATCTACGTCGTTGCAGATGGCGTACCGAGCATCGGAAAGAGGGTTATGATTGGACCTGTTGGAGCACAACCACCAGTCGACCAAGCTGCTATCGAAAAGTGAGTCACAGCTCTTCTATCAAAGAATCTTGCGAGTTACTGATCGACTGTTTAGTATGTTGAATAGCACTGATCCCCCTTCTAATACCACCAACACATTCTTCCTATGAGTTCGCTACGATCTTTCGACTTCTAATGTTAATGGACTGCATTGTTTTCGATAACTTTATCTATACTCAGTACACCACCTTATTCAAATGTACTTATGCAGACGTTTTCTGTCTCATTATCATTGATTGAATTCAAACACTCTCTTCGTCATGAAGTAGTGCACTGGCTGTTTGATTACTTCTACGTGAAATACATCAGGTATTAAAGTAGTTGACCATGATTTTGCCGATTTAGAGACATTGATGGTAGTCTTGTTATTGGCTATCAGAAACAAGTCGTCGTGTTGAATAACGGTACAAAACTCACAAGGGTTGATGACGGTGCAAGTGGTGCCAGCGGCGCAGTTGGTGGACCCAGTGTAGTTGATGCCTATAAGGAACATCCATGAATGAAAACGAGCACAAATTGCACGATGATGGGGGACTTACCACCACATTGGCCCCATTGTGGAACGGGGGCGCCAGTTCCTGTCGGGACGGAGGCGCTGGACGAAGTAGAAGAAGGTCCAGAGGGGGTGCTACTGGAGGACACTGGAGGGGTTGATCCACCACCGTAGGTCGAATCAAGCGTACCCCACTTGATGTTGGAGAAGGTGACAGAGGCGTTGGGGTAGTTGGCCTCAAGGTCGGGTGGGTTCCCAGAGTCTTGCGAGCAAGCACCTCGCGAGATACCAGGTTGAGATGGATCCCTGTCGAGGGGGAAATCGCTGTCGAGCCAGAGCATGTGGGCGGCATGGTCACCCCACAATGACATGATCAAGACCATGCCATTGTTGGCAAACGAGTTACCCATCCTCGCGGTGTAGTTGTTGAGGTAGGAGGCATTGTCGTTGAAGAGCGACTTTTGTGCGACGCAGAAGTCATCGGAGATGGAGTTATATTGGCTAAGGGTGGGGAACGTCGCATACGAGTTCTGGTAAACAACGCCATCTTGAACATAGATGCGGCGAATTTCAACCAGCGTACCGGAGTCAGTGCCATCATCAGTGATGAACCTGGAGAGTGTGATCGGTGAGATAGGTGTGACGCAAAAAGGGAAAATGCACATACTGAGTTACGACGGTGATTTTCCTGGTCGTATCGATGGTCTGTCCACGACCGAGGAAAGTGCGATCGCCCATACGGTACGAATTGAAGTCGCATCCATCCTTGTCGCAAACACTTGAGTAGCGATCGGAGCCATCACCACATTCAGTGCCACTGCAGCGGTATGGGCCCAAATCACGGCACGGATGGGGTGTATAAGCGGTAGCCCAGGAATTGGCTTCCCAGATATCCATCTCAGGGCAGCAAGTTCCATAGCGACCATTTCCTGCGTTAGAATCGGTCGAAGAGGGGGTCCAATCGAGAACATTGGCCTCGCCATTGATCCACTTGACATCGTGTGGGCATTGAGCGTCACAGTATCCAGTACCGTATTGAGCGCCAGCCTGAGTGACGGTGATGATTAGTTCGCTGTTAAGATGGTGCAAACTGATGACGTACCTCGTTACCGGCAAAGGCAGCCTTGCCACCGTCTTGTTCCATCTCGGAGAAGTAAAGTGCGCCATTCAGGCCACAGGGGAGAGCAGACATGTCCACATCGAAAGTGAACTCCTTGTTGAGTAGGTTGAACATCTTGTAGTTTTCGTTGTCATCCAAGAGGTATACACGAGAACCAACATTCCTGGAACCCGAGTTGGTGACAAATCGGATTGTCAAAGAATCGCCGGTAGTGGTGATACCATAGGTACCACTGTAGTTAGCACCGTCGATGGCGCAGTTGGATGCACAGGTGACGGGATCCGGGCAAAGAGAAGCATCCCAAGCGTTGCCAGTATAACAGTTCTAGTGAGGGCGGGATATAAGTTAGATGATCGAAGGTGCATGAGAGATGTGAAAACATACCGTCGCACCGGAAGTGGAATGGGTCCATCGCCAATTGGCGTCGATCACAATGGACTTCTGCTGCGTGCTGCAACCGCTGGCTGAGCATTCTTGGATAGTTATGGGAGGGTGAACTTCTGGAGTAAGCGTGCCGATGCGTTGGCCGAGGACGGCGGCAGCATAGGTAAAGGCGAGAAGAGAGGCTTTTCGGAACATTGGGGATGCTGTGGGGGTTGTATCTACGAGTAGACCAATGCTGTTTGAAGGCGTTGGTATTGAGCGGATGAAGAATAGCCAGGATTCATGGATCCTTATATACTGCACAACAGGAGCACGGAAAATAACTGGCTTGAATACGTCGTCGGATTTTGCTTGACCAAGACCAACTATTGCTCTTGGGGGTTGTTGGATGGACCCGAGAAGAACCCGACCGACGAATGAGACTACAATCAACTTACGGCACGAAGAAACGCGCGAATACTTACGCGTACATCCTCGAAGCTCGACTTTTCGCCCTAACGGTAACTCTGAGTTGCGTTGAGTGAAAAGAGGAAGTGGTTCGTACAATGGGATGGACTTCAAGGATATCGGCAACACAGACGTGGATGTGAATTGTCGTAGAAGACATCCACAAACTTTCCCCAGCCCCCCGGGGGTACATGATGGAGTTTCCGAGTCGTCTACCGCGGACCGGCGTTCGTACGTAGACGGAAGTAATTAAGGGTCCTCGTCGCCGAGATGAATCCGTGCATCCAAGAAGATATTTGCATCGGGGGGACCAATGTGTTCGCTTTGCCCAGCGATAATCGTTGTACCAAGTGTGCTCGTCGTTATTTCTTGTGAAGAATCGGACAGGCCAAATCGGCGATAGAGCGTCATAACCGGTGCCAGGACAGCGTGCCAGAGATCTTTACCGTCTGGCTTGATCTGTTACAAAGCCAGTAAATGCAGCCGCAGCTCCACTCCTCGTGCTATCTGGTCTCCTTAAGGCATGAGCTCGACAATCCTATAGCAGCTGGACCATACGTGAACCCGAGAAGCATCCGTTGAAGGTGCCAGCAGGAGGCAGTAACCAAGCACTGCTATGTTACAGCCTGATATGTGCATATATATTTCAAGAGGCCAATGTCCGAGTTGAAGCTCTGATGCGCGTTGTTGGGGAGATAAGACGCGGAGGAAGACTTTGGGAAGACTTTGACAAGGAGCATCACCTTCCCATGTTGTAGCCGTGGGATGATCTGTTCTCACGCTTACAAGTATGTAGTGAGGACGAAGACAAACACGGGTATGGAAGAAAACGAACGAAGTCCTAAGAGTTACAGAGCCGCGACATATCAAAACACGTCGCTACATTAAATAGCCGATTTAGAAAGCCTCTGCTTCTCCACCATACCTCTTGGGTAGTTGGTCCTTGTTGATGACAGGGAGGAGGGTCTTTCCGATAGTGTATGAACCACTACCGACGACGCTCATCTTTGCCAAAGTATTGGCTGAGATGAGGGGCTTGAAAAGCCAGAAGATCCAGTTCAATAACGAAGGAACATTGACAAAGAACTTCCGGTGCTACGTCAAGAAACATGAGGAAAATCACAATTGCGGAAACGGGAAGTACGAACCAAGAGCTCAGGGTAATGTGCCTGGAATATGCTCGAAGCCTCCGAGGCAGCTTGTTTGGAATTAGCATCCCTGCTGCTCAAGGAGACGCCTTCGTAATCGTGGATCTGAACCGTTTGATCGATATTGATGAAGTCGAGATGCGCAATGCTTTCTTCCATCAACTTGACGCGCCACCGGAGGAACCGTTGCACGTCGCCAAAGACGGCCTTGAGGTCTTTGTTTGCGCCATAAAGGTTGTACCTAGAAGTAAACGGATTAAATCAAGATTCAAAACGATCGGCGACACTGAGCATGACAGGTCTGAGAATAAACCTACACGACAGGTCTTCCTTCTTTGTCCTTTCCATAGACATGGCCCAACTGGCCAAAGATTTCTTCTGGGAACGTCTCCTTCATGGCAGCATCAACGTTGAACTGATCTCGCCAGCGAAGAGTCGCGACCATCATATCTTCAGCGGCCGAGGGGTTCAAGTTTCTACAGAAGTAGGGAGTGAGGGATGGGTAAGATGACGTCAGGATTGTTTTACCTAGCGCGAAGGAATTTCATGAGGATGACGCTGACACGCGCATCTTTGGGAGCTTCGATCTCTTGAGGGTTGATCTCGATCCCCCAGAGCTTGATGGACTTGCTGGAAGCCTTGGGATCTTCTGGGTAAGCTTGGGCAAGAATCTTGGGCAAGGACGGCTGACACGAGGCTGTTAGACTTTTTTNGGAAGAGAAACGCAGACAGGCAGTCCACTTACCCTGAATTCCTTTAGCGCCTTCCATTCTGCACTTGTGAACCGCTCGGTGAGCGGATTCTGAGGTTCTTCTACTTCCGTGAAGTCAACCTTCTTCGCCTCCTTCGCCTCTGGGGTCTCCGTCGCTACCTCAGGCGCGGGGATCGTATCCGCAGAAGGTACAGCAGGTGTAGTGGTAGTCACAGGTAAATCAGCGGACACCCCTGCTGGTTTGACCTCTGTCATAGCGGTCATGGTCGGAGAAGGCTCGAGCGGGGCAGCAACCTGTTCAAGTTGCACTTCAGGGCTTGCTGAAGCAACTGTCGTTGGTTCGGGGGATTTCGCAGCTACGGTTTCTGGGGTGGGAAGGGGTGTGGCTTCGGGTACCAGCGACGGGGCCTCAGTGCCTTTCGGTGATTCTTCTGGTGCTGGGGTAGACGCTTTGGCTTCAGCGACTGGCTCAATTTGAGCGACCTGATCCGCAGTTGTAGTTGATGTTGGTGTTGGTGTCGGTTGGGAAGGCTCAGAGAGAGCTACGACGGTTGGTTCAGCAGTGGGGGCAAGTTCGACAGAAGTAACTTGTGCGGGCTGAGCGTCAGCTACTTTTCCGTCGCTTCCAGGTTCGCCTATTTGCTGCGCTTCAGGCTCTTGCACTGGGGGGACTAGAGCTGGAGCTGGTACGGGGTCCGGAGCAGTGACTGTTGGAACAGGAGTGATTGTTTCTGTTGGCTGGGAAGTTTTGGTCGTGTCTTCCATGCTGAATCAATATGCTTCGTGAGTCTATTCGCCGGGAAGGGCTCGTTGCAGAGTCGTGGGCTTGCTGTTATTTTGAATGTTGAAGGCCTAGTGAACGTCTAGAACATACGGTATCTTATCAGATAAGATCCACTCCCCTCTCACGATCAGTAGAGTATTCCCACGATCAGTATAATCCTTGGTTGGCAAAATTTTCAATACTTTTATCAATTTCTCGCCATGACGGCCAATTTCGCAGCTTTTTCCAATATTCTCGATGAGAGGATCCTTAGGGCACTCGCGGACATGGGCTTCGCGCGACCGACGCTCGTCCAGGAAAAGGCCATTCCGCTTGCACTCCAAGGCCGCGATATCCTTGCTCGAGCCCGGACAGGCAGTGGAAAGACGGCCGCTTATTGTATCCCTGTTTTGCAGAAAGTTATCGGGGCCAAAACTGTAGGTGCGACCCCTTCCAAGCACTCTGAATCTCAGCGAATTGATGATATCGGCTATAGAACTCGACACAAGCCACCAAAGCTTTGATCCTCGTACCTACTAGAGAACTTTCAGAACAAGTCGCGGCCTATCTTCGCCAACTAGTATCGTACTGTAAAGAAGTTGGCATAGCAAACGTATCATCCGGTGCGGCCAACCAGCTACAGCGGTATGCAAGATTCGGCAAGTATAATCGGTATTGCGACTTACTCTTGAATAGAACCCTCCTTGCGGACAATCCAGATATTGTCATTGCAACTCCTTCGCGAGCTCTAGCCCTGGTCCAGTCAAAAGTACGATTTTCCCCCGTTGTTTTCTATACGAATTAATTGTTTCGGAGTAGGCACTATCTCTTAGCGCAGTCGAATCCCTAGTTATTGACGAAGCGGACCTCATCTTTTCTTATGGACACGATGACGACACACGACAATTACTGAGCGGGGGTTACTTTCCGAAGGTCTTTCAGTCGTTCCTCATGAGTGCGACCATGACGGAAGATGTTGAGTCGCTCAAAGGCTTAGCCCTTCATAGTCCAGTTGAGTTACTCACTCATTCAACCAGATGTGGACTGACAGATGCTTAGGCCATCTTGAAACTTGAAGAAGGTGAAGACGAAGCAGCCCATCTCAGTCAATACGTCGTCCGGTCAGCTCTTGTCTCGTCGTCTCGGTTTCCTTTCTCTGACCTCCTGGTGTAGATGTTCAGAAGTGGATAAATTCCTTCTCACATATGTGATATTAAAACTCAAGCTCGTGAAAGGCAAATGCCTTATCTTCGTCAACGATGTCGAGCGCAGCTATCGACTAAAGCTGTTCTTGGAACAATTTTCTATCAAAAGTTGTGTTTTGAACTCGGAATTGCCACTTAATTCGAGGTACGTTGCCTGCACAAAGGTTCGCCCTCGCCCGCTCAATGGTTATAGATACCATGCCGTTCAGGAATTCAACAAAGGGGTCTACGATTATATCATTGCGACGGATGAAAGCGGTGCTCAGGTAGAAGCTGACTCGGAGGATGATGAAGCTGTCGAAGAGCCCGAGTGTAAGATTTGTCTTTCTTTCCTATTTTTCCCTCTAAAACACGCTTTTCATAGTGATTTCAACGCAACGCGAGCCAGCGGAGGAGGCATCGGAGGAGGCTCCTACAGCGTCACGGAAGCGAAAGCGTGCTGCCACCCCTCCCCCTTCAACTTCAAAGAGCACGAAACGCAAACATAAAAAGACAGACGGAAAAGAGTATGGCGTTACTCGTGGAGTCGACTTCGTTGATGTCGCTTGCGTTCTCAATTTCGATCTCCCTACTTCCTCTCGCTCGTATACGCATCGCGTCGGCCGTACTGCTCGAGCAGGGCGAACAGGCATGTCACTGTCCTTCGTGGTACCACAAGACCAATGGGGTAAAAATAAANGTTGTTGGCTGCGTCCCCAGCGCCAAGGACGACGAAAATGTTTTCTCGCGGATAGAGAAAGAGCAGGCGGGCCGGGGGAGTAAAATAAAGATTTACGAGTTCGATATGAAGCAGGTGGAGGCGTTTAGGTATCGGATGGATGATGCCTTGCGGTCCGTGACGAGGAGTGCTATCAAAGAAGCGAGGATCAAGGAGTTGAAGACGGAGATATTGACGTCGGAGAAGTTGAAGGTGGGTGTTGACTTGCTTCGCTCCTTGTTTTCTTTGCTGACGGCTATCGTGTCTCTTATAGGCTCATTTCGAAGACAACCCTCTGGATCTTGAATACTTACGTCATGATAAACCACTTCATCCTACGCGAATACAGGCGCACATGAAGCACGTCCCAAAGTACCTGCTTCCTCGGATAGCGCCCGTGTCTACTGATGGCGTGGACGCAACGGACGACTCCAATGCTAATGCCGACAAATCAAAGCCTGGTTTTGTACCATTCAGAAAGGAGGCTTCGCGAGGTCGGGGTCGGGGGAGAGGTGGAAAGATGCGAGGTGGAAGCAGAGGTGGAAAGAAAAAGTCGGATCCTTTGCGAAAGTTTGGCCGTTGACGACGTTACGTTACTTTCTACATTTCCTCCATCTCCTCACACTTTGAAAGACCAACAAAATGCGACTTCAGGTCATTTTCTTGCAAGGATATCACCAAGATGGTGAACATTTGTTCTGTTTTTGTCATGGTTGGTACCACACAATTGGGACCCGGACCCCGTTTGACCAGGGCAGGGACGGTGTCACCACCAAAAGTCCTCTAACTCCCCCAGAGCTCCTTGACAACGACGTCTAATCTCCCCGTCTTGGCGCATGGATACTTCAATTCAATCCGTGCTCTTATCATGTACATCACAATGCAGACCATACGAACTCACAAAGGAAGACATTCTTGGGCAAGTGTCGCCAGGCGTTCCCGAGCGCCCCGTCTTGACCGTCTCATAGGTGCTTAAAATGCCTTTCTGTGGGTTAGCCACCGCATCTCGACGTTTCTTTCCTCCTCCCTCTTCTTCCTTTGTTTTCTATTTCTGCTCACTCTAGTATGCGCAGTGCGCTCCTTTGCTTCGCCATAACTTTTGCTTTCAGTCTGGGAGCTCCGCTCACCCTTGATAATGCCGATGATCCATATTTAGAAACTACCTTGTCCGACCAACTGATGGTAAGCTGCACATCTTTGCTCTGCGATCCTCTGATGGCGACCACAATATTAGCAGAGGCGTGCAGATAAGATTAGGCCTCCCAAGCCCTCCGTCTCGTTACCTAGCAAATCTCTGTCCGCTACTTCAGTGCGGGTGACCACAATAATTCCGTCTTCTCCTGCATCTACACCTTCGAGAACTTCATCTTCTAGCACGCCACCATTACAGCCAACTACCTCGGCTTCACGATCCTTCGTTTTTTCCTTCCCCTTTACTGTCCTATTCCCAACAAATAAACCCAGCTCCACCCCGACGTCGCTGGTGAGCGCATCTGAACTCCATCCTACCGGATCCATCACATCGACGTCGATTCCTTCAAGTCTATCAGCGAGCCCTCCAGCGCCTAGTACNTTCGACTTCGATCCCCTTCCTTCCTCCTATTCTTCCTCCTGTATCACCCCCTTGTGCCCCCGGTCATCCCTCCGGTGCCGCCTATCGTTCCACCCATCCCTCCGGTGCCACCCATACCTCCAGTGCCACCTGGTTTACCTCCAGTCATACCTCCCCCAAGACCTTCCCTTCTTCCCTCTTCTCCTCCCGCCCAGCCAACCAGCGATAAACCCCCTCGGCCAAGTCAATCTCCCATAGAGACATCTGGACAACCTTCGGCGGCGACTCGCACTTCCACTGAAACGAGCTCTAGAAATACCAGCACGTCCCCAACCATTACTTCAACTCCAAACGTCACGAGATCTAGCAGTACCGCCTTGTCCTCAACAGACACTCCTTCTAGTGCTCTCCCTAGTACTAGCAATCCCTCCACATCAAGTTCTCCCTTTTCTAACACATCATTGGCTCCTCCGGAAACACCCACCCCTATACCCACGCGGACGAATCCCACAAGCACACCTACGCCCACTCCTGATCCAGATTCTTGCCCCATCCCTACCCCAGTTCCATCCAATGGAAAGACCAGGAGAGCACCTTGTAGTACGTCCTTTTCGTTGATCCGCTTGACCTCATGACCAGACCCAAGGGCTCAAATGCTTACAACCACATTTCCCAGATGCCCTAACTTTGAATGGAATTACTCGCGGTATCACGCAAGTTCCAGACCAGGGCAATTCTGCTATTACATACACCGTCAATGGTGGATGGCCCGACTCAACAGAACAAGACGTTATCGCAATTGCAAAATCCACTCGCCGTACGCGACTTTCTTGACAACACATTGACGTAACCACTGATCGTTGCACAGGTCCTGGGGGCTCATTCGATGATGAACCGAAGTGGCTAGCGAGAACGGAGCAGCTCCTTGCCCAAGGTACCTTTGAGAGTCGCTTATGGATTGTGTTCCGGGGTGTAATTGGAAAATCGAGGATTGACGACACGTCGTTCTTCGGCTCAAGCATCCTGCCACTGCTCTTTGAGGGCGACGTAGATGGTTGTATGCAAGCGCTCTTGCCGAAAGTCGCACTTGTTGTCCAAGAAGCCAGGCGTTTCGTGTACGTTTCTCTAAACTTTGCTTTTGGAATCACCTCATTCATGAGCCTTCTAGAGACGAATTTGGAATTCTTCATAAGGACCTTCATCCAGGGAATGTTCTATGGGATACGCAAGCGACTTCGCCAACACTGATTGACTGGGGACTTGCAGAAGAGGTCGCTGAGGTAGGCAAATGTATTCAATCATCCTGACTACGTGAATGCTGATGAGTCTCTATCAGTGGACCGATGCCCTGGAGCAGAGAGTCAGCGCACAAGTTGCCTTCGGACTATTACGTTCACCCGAGTCCCCCTGTGTCTCGCTGAAACCAACTGATGCGCGCTAACTTGGTACCTTCAAAATTATGGTTTATCTGCACAAACTGTACTTGAGATTCGTATGTGGGTTTATGTTGCATCGTAGTTGCGGTTGCATCAGAAGCGCCACAAGTTCATTCTGTTAACCTTAAAATGTCCGTCATGACGACCCATCCCACCGTTAGTACACTTGTAGTACACCGCCGATTCCCCACCAACAGCTCCTGAGTTCTTGATTCTGGGATTTGAGACCTGTCTCTACGAGCCTCCCTCTACTCGTGCCTGCTCAAGTCAAGCAAACTTCGGGTGTCAATGAACGCTACACAAAAGTTTGAATTCCGCTGATGGCTGTACGCGTGTGGAACTCTCCGCGGGGGATCGCATTCGTCTTATCCGCCGTCTCGCGTCGTGGGACCCTTACGGTGCATTCTGAGCTTTTATTAACTCGTTCGACCCTGCTTCTTGGACGGGTTCATATGCCCTGTGAGTCTATCTTCTATCTTTCTTCCGTCCATCCCCAATCCATCCCCCTCACCACGACCATTCGTGTAGCACTTGGAAGACATGGCCCACAGTTGAACGTTGAACCCTACCCATTGATTGAGCTCGCACACCCAAACCAAGGTCGTTCTTAGATCGCTCCCTGCCGGAAGGCCATTCAGATAGCTCACTCCATGTCACAAAACTATTCGTACGGGTTTCCCCTACGTGCACCTCCACACTTGACTGATCCCATCTATTGTAGTCCTTTCCTAATCGCCTCATGGCTCAACCTCATCCTCTACACCACTGCCCATGCTCTCTATGGCATCTACATCCACCGCTTCCCTCGAGATCGGACGATACACAGAGTTCTTGTCCACTCGGCTTTAGTGAGCGATACGATATGTACAATTGCTGTTTGTGCTCGCGCGTATATGGTGCGCGTCTTTTCCTTCCGTTGCATCTGTCTTCACGGTGACCACTTCCATCCCTTGTAGGTGCTTTTAGACCGTGGGTTGTTCGAGCACATTTCCCTCTTACCAAGCTGACTTCTTCAACCAGCTTTCAAGCCCCCGTCTGCACCATGGGTACTCCCAATGATAATCATAGCAAATGCTCTCTCGTCGGCATTCGAACATACCTTCCTCACCTATCGAATTTGGCATCTCAAAACTTTCGAATCCTCTTTGACAAGCCACCCTGTTCCTCCCTTCCGTAGGGTTTGCTGGCCATCAGTCCTCCTGCTATTCTTGACATTCTCTCATGTATGTTTTCTCTTATAATGCCTAGCTCAAGAGAGCTCAAACTCTACCCGCTCGCATAGCTGCTTCTTTCAACTTCTTCAGCAATCATGTCGGGGATTGACTACAAAGGCAACCGGAGGCTCAGTGTCACCTCAGCAATGTGAGAGCACCATCTTGCTTTTTTCCCTGACGGGTGGCTCACCAGAATTTCGCACTCAGGGTTGGTGGTGTGCTACGAGCCACCACAGATATATTGATAGCTCTCATCCTCGTCTATCAAGTCAATACCTTCGAGTCGCTATTTCTTACGACACAGTCGTACGTCCCTTCTCAGTGCTGTTTTATCTTTGGTCATCTGGCTTCATCGAATTTATAGGTTTCTGCGGCGGTTCACCATGCGAGTTCTTTCGACCGGCATCCTTGCAGCAATTATAGCGCTCTTGATTGTCATCCTTCTCGCGCTGGACCAACCTGGTAGGGTTGCGTCATCACCTTACTCATAGAAATCCTACTGATCGCCATCTTGTCAGTCGTGACCGTTTTTACCTCTGTAATCGGCCGGTTGCATAGCATAACAATGCTGTCCCATCTCTGTTGCCGGAAAGACATAGTACCTCTCATACGGGGCGGGGTAACCCATGATCTCGAAACGAGAGTGCGTTTTAGCTTCCACATCGAAATCACCATACTCCACCTGCTCATATACGTCGCATTCGGTCATCTAGATTGACATACGGTCCCCGGATAAAGATGGTTCAAACGGCTAAGAATCTCAGGCTGTGCCAAATTCTGCATGTCGTAGACCCGACGCCGACTGAACAAAGGACTCGCGCGAAGACGCTGCGCCGACCTGGCCAAACCTATGCGCTCGATGTCTGTTGTGTAATTGCTATCTGTCCTAGGAGAAGATATATGTGAATCTGGGTGTGTTGCTTTGTCTAATCAATTGTAATACTACTTTAGAGCTTGTACGTTACTCTCAATGGATGTCTTGTGGGCCTGTGATATCATCAAACTTCCTTTGCCCCGCATTGACTCTAAGCGTGTGGGGAATGGCCATGTGATTCCTCATCCGTTTTTTAGTGAACAGACTTGAGCATAGCAGTAATTGTTATGCGACAACGATACTGGAGGTTGTGGTCAATTTTTGTGTATGATGTGCTTCGCTGGTGGGCGAAAATGCCCCTTGGACAGAGTAGGACAGGGGAGTTGACAGAGCGGAAGACGGCGGCCCGGGACTCAGAATCATACTTTACCGACGTAACTTGATCTCAACTACTTAAAGTCATATGGTTCCCCCCTCCTCAAACAGATCCCCCCCACAATCCCCTCAGTTATCGCTACCATGTCCGACTTGAAGCAAGGTGAATTCGTCGGCTCGCTGGATTGTGGAACAACGTAAGTTCATTTCAACGGCTTTCTGACTGCTGTTCTGATTTGAGCTGTCGGCCAGGTCTGTGCGGTTCATAGTATTCGACCAATACGCCAATATCATCGCTCAGCATCAAGCAGAATTCCCTCAATATTATCCTAATCCTGGGTACGTTGATGATGTCGCTTGTTGGATGTGTTACAGTGACATCATATCCTCCACAGGTGGCATAGTCATGATCCGGAAGAAATTCAACAGTTCACCGATCTCTGCATTGAGGAGGCTTGCAAAGAGCTGGAAAAAGCCGGTTGGGCAAAGTCGAGCATCAAAGTGATTGGTATGTGTTAAGGTCGACTTATCATTGAAGTGAACTTACCCCAAGTTACTCCAGGCATAACAAACCAGAGAGAGACGACCGTCGCTTGGAGCCGGAAGACAGGCAAACCATTGTGCCATGCCATCGTATGGACTGATTCAAGGACGAAAAATATCGTCGCCCACTACGAACACAAGCTAGAAACTGTTGGTATCGAGGTCCAACCAGGTGACTTTAAGAAAGGGAAAGACGGAATTGAAGCCCTTCGCAATATGTATGTCACAGATCTCGATGCACAGCGTCTTCTCCCTTCTGATAGATACTTCCTAGTACGGGACTTCCTTTATCGACGTACTTCTCTGCAATCAAACTACGTTGGATGATCGACCATCACCCAGAAGTGGCGGCAGCACACGACAGCGACGATCTTTTGTTTGGAACCGTAGAGTCTTGGGTCGTATATGTAGGTTTCTTCATTTCAAGCGAGTATGATCCAATCTTGAATCTGCGGTCCCTCCCAGAACCTTGCAGGCGGGCCAGAGAAGCATGTTCATATTACCGACGTTACCAACGCTTCGCGAACCTTGCTCCTCAACACGACCAGTCTCAAGTGGGAGAAGTGCCTTGTCGACTTCTTCGGCTTCCGCTCGTCTATCCTTCCCGAAGTTGTTTCAACCTCTCAGGTCTACGCGCCAATTGCCTACGGATCTCTCGCTGGTGTTCCTATCGGTGGGCTTGTCGGCGATCAGCAGGGTGCATTGGTTGGCAACAAATGCTTGAAGGAGGGGGAGGCCAAGTGTACCTATGGTACTGGTGCTTTCCTGCTTTTCTGCACGGGCGACAAAATTGTCAAAAGCTCTCATGGCCTCCTCAGCACCGTAAGCTAGACGGGTCGTATTCTCGTTACACATCGCTCCTAACCAGTCCTTCTTAGATCGCCTATCAGGCCGGGCCGGAGGCTCAGCCCGTCTATGCGTTGGAAGGCAGTAGTAAGTTGTTGTGTCTTTGGGTCCAACATTCCACCGGCTGACATCCTTTCCGCGCAGTCGCTGTAGCAGGCTCTGCCATCAAGTGGCTTAGGGACGGAATGTCCTTGATCTCAAGCGCTGCAGAAGTCAACGACCTCGCGGCAAAGGAAGTGAACACTGGCGGTGTTTACTTTGTCACTGCATTTTCGGGACTCCTGGCTCCGTATTGGGATCCAGGAGCGGCCGGCCTCTTGATTGGTATTTCGCAATACACAAACCCCTCGCATCTTGCAAGAGCGACTCTCGAGGCCAATGCTTTCCAAACTCGCGCCATCATTGAGAGTATGAAGTTAGACTCTGGGACTGATTTGAAGCACCTAAAAGTTGACGGCGGCATGACCAACGGTGACTTAGCCATGGAAATTTTGGCTAATCTCGGTGGGTTTGGGGTCGTGCGACCAGAGATGAGAGAGTGAGTGGAGATCTATCCCTTCCTTACCACTTTCTAACCGCTTTCCAGATCAACTGCGCTCGGGGCTGCCTTGCTTGCCGGCTCTTCTGTGAAGCTTTTCGGATGGGACCTTCAAGCACCCGAAACTCTTACAGAAGTCAATACTAAGGGCAGCAAAGAATTCGTGCCGTCTATGAGCGAGTCCGATCGCTCAAAGAAATGGGAAGGGTGGCAACGTGCCGTCGAGAGATCCAAAGGCTGGGAAGAAGGTGTCGATGAGGACGCGTGAAGACCCGTATATTTATTTGTAACTTTATCTTAAGAAGAATTAAACGTGATGCATTGATTCCAAGTACATTGAATGGTGGGCGTGGACGTCGTCGGGGCCGAGGCGTCGATGGGGGTTGAGAAATTTCAGTCGGGCGCTTCAACATTCGATGGCCAACTCGCAACCCTCATGCATCTCAAAGTACAACCCTCGGGCCCACTACAATACTGGGCTCTTCAAATCATGCCTACCTATAGCCTTGATGGAATTCGATGTGTCACACCGCCTCGGAAAAATCTCAGAAAAAACTCATCGACCTAAAACCATCCCTCCCTGTTCGCCACTCGGAGGCTCACCGTTGCTGGGCCAATTGAAACCTCGTTTCAGTCGACGCGCAACTAGGTTTTCGAGGCTTGTTGGCTTGGAACAGATAGTGCGATAACTGTGGCATTGCTTCGGTTTCCCCAACGCGTCTCATAGAATCTACAGACAACTACCGGATGATTCGGCAACAACGTCGGTCTCAACTGCAATGGTCGACAGCCTGTTTCCTTGAACCCATGACCAGAAAAGCAGGGTTGAACGCTGGATGATAAAACTTTCCGGTTTCACCAGGGTCTTCAACGCTGGCAACCTCACCCGAAATTATCCAACTAGAGAGATTTACGGATTCTCCTCGGCAAGTTGCCCGACGTATTGACTTGAACGCCGAACCTAAGCTCGAGGTTAAGCACGGACGGCTCTTCTGAGATCGATGGAGGTCGGAAAAATTCGACCACGCGCACGAGAGTTTGTTCAAGGGAAATAGACATACAGGTCCCGATGTCCATTTGTGCTAACAAGTCATCATCTGGTCTCTCTACGTGCGCCTGCATAAGCTGAAATCACTGTGCAGTGTCTAAGGATGCAATTCCTCTCGTTGACTTGGCGATCCTACGTCTATGCGGCACCTCCTCGGTCGCGTACCCTTACGCCGCAACTACATGGGACCTGGCGTGGCAGCACTAAGCCGGGACTCATTCCAGTCATCTCTCCGTAATCCTGTATATAAGGCGTCGCGAAAAACGGACATTTCTACATCGGTCTCCTCACCAACGGCTTAACTGCAGTGGTCTCCAGGTTCCCTCCAACTTCACTTCTCAAAAATGTTCCGCAAATCCGCTCTCATTGCCTTCACCTTCGCCGCTGCCGTCCTCGGTCAGCAAGTTGGTACCTTGACCGCTGAAAACCACCCTCCCATCTCCATCCAGCAATGTACCGCTAGCGGATGTACCACCCAGCAAAAGTCCGTTGTGCTCGACTCCAACTGGCGCTGGACTCACTCTACCTCTGGTTCCACTGTAAGTCTTGAGATTCGTCTGCAGCCTTTGCATGTAATGTTAACCATGCGCGTTTTCCTTAGAACTGCTACACTGGAAACGCTTGGGATACTACTCTCTGCCCCAACCCCACCACCTGCGCTTCCAACTGCGCTATTGATGGTGCTGACTACTCTAGCACTTACGGTATCACCACGTCCGGGAACGCGTTGACTCTCCGCTTCGTCACCAACGGACCTCACTCCCGCAACGTCGGCTCGCGTGTCTACCTCTTGGACGATCAAGACAACTACCTGATGTTCAGCTTGTTGAACAAGGAGTTTACGTTCGATGTCGACATGTCGAACTTGCCCTGTGGTCTCAACGGTGCCCTCTACTTCTCTGAGATGGAGCGCGATGGTGGCAAGGCCCGCTACACTGGCAACAACGTATGTATTCTCCGAACAGCAGATTGGTTACAATGGAACTAATGGACCGTCGGTTAGGCTGGTGCTCGCTACGGTACTGGCTACTGTGACGCTCAGTGCCCCCACGACATCAAGTGGATCAACGGAGAGGTATGCCTCCTCACCTTTGAAATGACTCGGTCGTTCATGTGTACTCTCTAGGCCAACGTTCTCGACTGGAACCCATCTGGAACTGATAGCAACGCCGGAAACGGTCGCTACGGATCCTGCTGCCCTGAGATGGATATCTGGGAAGCCAACTCCGAGGCCACTGCCTACACCCCCCMCACGTCTGCCGCGACTTTGGCCCATACCGCTGCTCTGGCAACGAGTGCGGTGACGGCTCCAACCGCTACGGTGGTGTTTGCGACAAGGATGGCTGCGACTTCAACTCCTACCGCATGGGCGACCGTGACTTCCTCGGCCGTGGCAAGACCATCGACACGACCCAGAAGGTCACTGTCATTACTCAGTACGTGGTCTCGCTCACCACTCTTGCTGGATTATCTTGACTGAATACACGAACAGGTTCATCACTCACAATGGCCAGGACAATGGTGACCTCGTTGAGATCCGCCGCAAATACGTCCAGGGCAACGTCGTCTACGAAAACTCGTTCGCCACCTTCCCCACTCTCAGCCAGTACAACTCCATCTCCGACGACTTCTGCGTTGCCCAAAAGACCTTGTTCGGCGACAACCACTACTACAACACCAACGGTGGTACCCAGAAGATGGGTGAATCCATTGCCAATGGAATGGTCTTGATCATGTCCTTGTGGAGTGACCACGCCGCTCACATGTTGTGGTTGGACTCTGACTACCCCCTCGACAAGAGCCCCTCTGAGCCTGGTGTGAGCCGTGGTGCTTGCCCGACCTCATCTGGTGACCCCGCCGATGTCGAGCGCGACCACCCCAACGCTTCCGTCACCTTCTCGAACATCAAGTACGGTACCCTCGGTTCCACGTTCAGCGGTGGCAACCCCCCTACCTCTTCGTCTTCTTCTGTTGTCCCCCCTGTCAGCTCTACCTCCTCCTCCACCGTTGTGCCAACGCCCACTGGAGGAGCTACTGTTCCCAAGTGGGGACAATGTGGTGGCCAAGGCTACAGCGGACCCACCGTCTGCGAGGCTGGTTCTACTTGCACCTTCTCCAACCCCTGTAAGCTCCTCTCATCGTTGAAATATTTCCCCTCACTCACGATTTCGATTCAGGGTACTCTCAATGCCTCTGATTTATTGATCCAATGCGCTAGCCGCAGGTGCTTATCATTATACCAAAACGCTTTAGTGCTCGATCACCAATGTTACAATAGCCTATGTTGTATTTCTCACAATAACACCCCTGTTCTGTTCTTCATCAACGCTCTGAGTTTTGCGTGTTCATTGTTCAACCGTTCAACGTTCATTGTTCATCGATAATCGCCCTAATTAAATTGATGCCAAGCTCATACAGCAAGCAGTTTCCCCTAGGTATTTGCCATGAATCAACGTTCAACTTTCTCATTCTATGCAGAACCCCTGTCGTTCCCAATGAACAGCGAAAGATTAAGATCGCATGAGCTATACACTAGGAAATGTCATTATTTAACGAAGGCAAAATTGATCTTGTGCTAGCATAGATATACTGGTCCTTCTCCTCGTTCATAGTCCAAGCACATCTCCAAGGTTGTCCATGATGAAGTCGAGTTGACGGGCCCTATAATTTTCAGGGATCATCCCGAGGTTATCGCCATCCAGTCGCAGAGCGAACTAGAAGGCTTCAGATTCATGTGACACTAGACACCAATGAAGTCGACCATACCTGATAATTGGAAGTGTAAGGAAGCCAGTTCTTTCCTGGAGTTTTGATGTCAGCTTTCATCAATGATCGAGAGCAGGATCAAGCATACTATGAGATCCTCGGCCATCATTTGGAGAACGAGTATGTGCAAAGGAGATCCAATAATCCATCATTTGGTTTGTCAATCTCCTGGAGGAAGGAGAAACGGGCTCCAGGGGCTGACCGTAGACATACGCAATCTCAGAGCTATGATATACTGGAAGCGAAGATTGACAGAGTGACGAGGTCTATAGGCCTAAAACAACTCACCTCCCCAGTTGGGTGGCCCATTTTGTTTCTCAGTGAAGCGATAAGCGTACGTTCGCGCGCCGGCTCTTGCCAAGGCTTTATGGTGGTATCGCACGGGTCCGACTAACAAGAGATCTCCAACTATAGTGTCGGTGTTAGCAAGTTTAAACCTAGCGATCACAAATTGAACCCACAGATTGCCGCCATTCGCTTCCACTGAGAGCTCAACCCGAAAGTTTCGTTTCCTGTTCCATAAGGAGAGCCAAGTGCAGGAATATCGGGATAAAGGTCCAATAAGACATCGACCAGGCGTGATAAACGTTCGGTATTGGGTGCTGATCCAGAATACCAGGACAGAATCCGTTCCCTGATCGCCTGTGTGGAATTGATGGACTCGGGGGTAAGCCCAGTACCTTAAGTCAAGTAGAATAAGGTATATTATTCGTGCGAGATTCATCGTGAAGTAATTTGTAGTTGGCATACCTTCGTCTAGGTTGACCCCGGTGATGATCGGTATGTCGGCGAACTTCAACCTTCCCAGGACTTTTGAGGGTACGTCAGGAATCAGACCTCGAGGTCCATCAACGGAGGGCAAATAGGCTAAGGGTCCAGCAGGGTTAGATATGAGTTGAGTCGCGTCCGATAAAATTTGCCAAGGAGCTCCTCGTAAACAAGCCCAAGAATCGCTTCCAGGTTGGTTGCAGCCCGTGGCATCGAGGAAACGCGTCCAATCACCATTGCGTAGCTCAGGTCGTCCTCCGACTGTGGACAATGCACCTGATTGAAGAATCTGAAGGGGCGAATAAACACATACAATGAATGGGAGACCGCAAACACAACGTGTATGAAAAAACAGGCTTACAACTCCACTGACAAATTTCTTGATCCCAGGATTCAAGAGGTGCGCACCAATTGAAACAGCACCTGCGCTTTCGCCGAACAAAGTTACCTGTTATAATAACTTTAGCAAGAGGCCAAAAAAAMCCGTTCCGACGGCATGAACGATACGCACCTTCTTTGGATCCCCTCCGAAGGCTGCGATGTTATCATGCACCCAACGAAAGGCTGTAAGTTGATCTTTTAGGCCAAGGTTCAACAGTCCTTTGGCTGATGCATCGGTTCCCTGAGGGAAACCAAGAGGGCCAAGTCGATAGTTGATGTTAACATATATGATCGGAGTTCCCTACCAGAGCCTGTTGAGCGCAGCAGACAAAGGATTCCATTGACGGTGTCTCACCCGTGACACGCTGTACGAGACTAGGTTCGTAGCGTTGTACTCTGGACCAGACGTCCCTCCAACTAAAACGGATTATGTCTGAGACCGAAAGAAACGCGCCCAGTGGGCTTACCCAAGAAACTGCCTCCGAAAATCCAGAGGACAACGGGGAGCTTGGAGTAGCGGTTTGTTCCTGCGGGGCGCTGGATGTTCAACGTGAGGCAATCTTCTGAGAGCGGGGTCAAGGGGCTAGCGAACTGGAAATAGATGTTAATTGGGAATACTCATGACCTTGAAGGTAAACGAAAGGATTACCCACCGGCTGGGTGCAAGCAGGACCAAATTCGCCCGCATCAAAGGGGGAGTTAAGTCTACGCTTCAGTTGGGGCGGACGAAGGCGCAAGTCGCCAATGGGTGGCTCTGCGTATGGAATCCCTGGCGGCGTGGTTGTTAGTCTAACACATTCCTATATGAATGAAATTTTGGCACCGTACCTCGAAAAGTTTCCTGGTTGGAAAGATTGTGGTATTGCCCCACGACGGATGCCCCGTGGAGGTTGACGGTGGGAGGAGATGACGCAGCGAGGGCATAAGCATGACAGAAAACCAAGGGAACCGCAACGACGGACGTAAAGAGCATAGTTTTCTGGCAGAGTCCCAGTTGAACGAAGGTGCGCATCGCCCACTGATTTATAGGTTCTGGTGGTAATTCGGATCAGCTGGTTAGGGAAGTGCAGGCGTAGGGACTTGGATGATCTCCTTCAGGCAGAAAGGCATCAGATTACTACATGTGACGACAGAGGGGTGCATGAACCCCATCCAAGCGTAGTGTTTCGGAAACCCTGCCGAGAGGTAGACAGATCGAGATACAAGAGGCCCCGAGATCCCAAATTGACCCGTGGCGACTCATGGGTTGGCAGGAACGGCTGGTCATCGGTGGGTGACAAAGCAGCAACGCCGAACCTGAGGCCTGAGCGCTGAGCGTCGGCGTGTAACAGAGGCGACTCCATTACCGCAAGGAATTCTGCCAGGGCTTCATCTAGTCAAATCGCTCTGATCGATAGTTTAACGTTCGACATTTCAATGAATAGGAAAATTGATACATCGTAACTGCATCACAAACATAACGGGCCATCTGGGTTAATGGAGGTCCACCCCTCTCTTCCAACCTTCACGTTTCGGCCAGTTCGCAAAGTCTCGGCCTTAGGCTTTAACCTCAGCACGTCGCATCTGCCTTGCATCCTCCTCACGCTTATATTGGCGCGGAAGGAGCGCCAATCCCAACGTGTAAAGAACCCAGAAGATCTAAGGATGGGTTCAGGTAGGCGGAAGGAGAATGAAGGCGAGCAAGCTACGCACTATAAGAAGGGCGATCCATGCGCTCATGGCCGACATGGGCACCTGGTGCAGACCACCGCTAGCGAGCACCCATTCTTGAGTCTTGAAGTAACATAGAATGAGAAGATGAAATGACATTTGAAGTCATGGGTACAATCTCACCAAGCCTAGGTGGACCTAAAACAAAGGAACATTTAATAATGATTGGGACAGCGGCAGAGAAAAATGAGGGATACATACCTGGTAAGCCGCCAACGCAAGCATGGCTAGTCCGATGATAGCATGGAAGTAATTCTGTGGGGGACGTCGTCCACCAAACCACGAAGGCTTGAAAAAGTGAATGACGATCCCGAGGATGAGTTGGATGACGTAAAGGACCATTACCGCGATGCCGATTTTCTGAAGGAAAAAACATGCTTCGGAAGCATATACGAGAGGTGTAATATTTACGCTGTGGGGAGTGACCATGGTTGTGTACCCAAGCTCATTGTGAATCTGTGTTCCCAAGGCCCAACCTGCAAATATCACTGGGCCGCCGAATATTAACTGCCAAGTAGCATGTCCGTAGAACCACCTACGTAAAAACATTATCAATGGGTCAACTCGAGCCTAGATAGGGCAGTGGCCTTACTTGTTTGTGAATGTCCTGGAATACCTTGCAAACAATGTCCCGAGGGGAAGGAGGACAAGATAGCCAATGCTACACAAGAGAGCATGGTTTCGCGCTAGAACTTCCTGAGGCTGAAGGGCAACATGGTCTGAGGACTGTGGGACACCGGCTTGCGGTGCGTATCCCATATCTGAAGAGGGCTGAGCCTGAGGACTGGCCGAGGAAGTGGTGTCTGGAGAGCCGTAGTTCGGGGAGCCGTAGTAACTCATTTCACTAAGTACGCAAAAAGGAGTAAGAAGAGAAGGTCGAGGTGAGAGGTGAGATCTTGAGAGGGAAGCTGAAGCCGATGAAGAAACCTATTACGCTGGAGTCTTTTAAAGCTTTGGAGGCATCATAAATAGCGAACCACTCACTCGGATGACTCTCAAGCGTGGCGTACATGTCTAGCACATCCATCTCACACTCAACTTAGAGATCGCCAGCCAAAGCTACATCGAAGAGATGCGCATCGCTGCGGAAACCGATGCGATAGCAATTCGCACATTATGATTGGATGTACCAAGTAGAAGGGAGTTGGCGTGTCAGGATCTTCGAGCAACTTGTTGAGAACATGGGAATGCATTTGCTGATATGTGGCAGCGGTGGGAAGGACAAAGGAAATTTATAGACCGACGGCAATACTACATCCTTGGTGAATAATGTACGTGGTGTTACCCCGAGTAAGCGTAAAACCAGTGAGGGAGAGCGACAAGCGTTGATAGAATGTGTTTAAATCATATCATCGAGATATAGGACAACAAAATTGAGGCAAGGGAAACATTGAACCCGCGCAAAGAGAAAGAAGACATTGAGTGGTGAAATTTGAAACCCCGGAGAAAGCGCACAGTAACGTCGTAGAAAAAATTCTTTGTGCATCCCAGCGTCTACTGAAGCGTTCCCCGAGTCATTCCCCGAGCAAGGGGCGAAGCTAACCGATCTATCGTCGCAGATACAATCCGGATATTAGTGTGAGACGACGACAGCGAAGGCAACCATGTGACAGCAGTGTTGACAAGAAAATGATGAAAGTGACCTCGTGGAGTGCTGCGGACGTTGTGAAAAGTCGCATGAGAGATGAAGGCAGTCTAGAAAACGGGGTGGAAACCCGCTACAAGGAAAAAATATTGCAAATTGAGCGCGAAAGGTTCTGATGGAGTGCACCAGATCCTGGGCGACGACGGCGATGAGGATAAATTGGTCGCGATGGGAGATAAGCCACGACGACGACGGCCGCCGAAGATATCCAGATGGATTCAAGTCTTATTCCCGACAAGCGTTATGAGGGTACGGCAGGTTTAGTAAGACAGCAGAGTCAGTGATGACGAGCGTCGACAAGCAAAAGTGTAAGGAGGAATTGGGGTAATTCATAATGGAGGAGGGTTCATACGGTTGAGTGAGAAGGCTGCCAGTGTCGCAGGCGACGTCGGAGTCGGCTACGAGGGGAAGAGTGGACAACGGGAAGTGAGAAGTTGGGGGGAGAGGAGGGAAGGTGGTTGCAATCTTGGATGTGAGGTATTTGTGCGTTTTCATCACTGTGGCGTGGGAGCTGAGTCAATTCTCCGATTGGCTCAGAGCACCCCTGATCTGACAGTTTGCACTCAGGAGCTCTCAGGGGGTAAGATGATTGAACTCCGCGGCGCCGCGACCATCATGAACCCATTTCTGTTCGGTGTTCACAAGAGATCCAGGATCCAGATTGTGGCTTTGCGTCTCCGCTTCAATCACCTTGGGGGTCACCTAAGTAGGATGGTCGGTGAGTCTTTCCTTTCCCTCGATAACCATAACATCTGGTTGTCTGCGAGTAGCAAATCCAACGCTCAGAACATGCGCCTCCCTCGCAACCTGCTCACTGCCTGCGCCTGGTCTCTCTCCGCATCCCTCGTCCACCATGTTGGTGGGATCGCCGTCTATCCTCGTGCCGAAGAGGAAAACGGCAGCGCTCTCGTCAATGTCAATATTACCCTCGACAACAGCTTGATGCAGGATTCCCCTGCTTCTACAAGCTCTTTGGCAGGCTTGGTATCCATCAACTTGACGGGCACCTGGACAGCATCCCCTCCCGCCGATCAGGCCTATGCCTACGGGGGATCCTACCTCTGGACCTCGGATCCCACCGCCAAAGCAGAGCTCAAGTTCAACGGTAGGCAGCACCTGTTCAATGAGAAATACAGTTTCTGATCACGAAATACAGGAACGTCTATATACTACATGTCCCCTCGCTTTGATACCGTCCCGTCGTTGACGTTCATGTCCGAGATCCAAGTAGACAACTACCCTCGCGTACTCGTCAACCTCGGATCGACCAACTCTTCCCCCTCCATGTCTGTCACAGGAATCCACCCCAACACTGCTTCGACCATCATGTGGAGTCGTTCAGGCCTCAATTTCTCCCGCGAACACACTCTTACCTTGACCATGGCACAAGGTGCTCAATACGCCATCCTCGATACTTTTATCTACACAGCCTTCCTTGCGCCAGGTGATCCCCGCCTACCTTCTGCCTCAGCCGACGGTTCATCCTCATCTACTACCCAACCCTCCCCTTCGAGTTCTTCCAATTCCTCATCATCACCGTTGTCGAAGTCGGTTCGCATCACTCTCATCACCCTAGCCAGTGTCCTTCTGGCTTTGCTTGTGTATGTCGCCTATCGATTCATACAAGCAAGGGGGAAACGAGGCGATCGAAACCGAGATGCAGCGGACGGAGTGAGGAGATGGGTAGATATGAGATGGGTGAATGCAAGCCGAACCAATCTACCAGGTCGAGTAACAGATGTTGGTGCTGTTGCTGGTGCTGGAACGCGGGATGACCATCCAGGAGATATAAAGGTGTTCAAAGAAGTTAAGAGCATGCAGCATTAGTTTGCATGTTCTTTCCTTTTCCGGAGATCCACACTCCATACGAGTACGACCGTGTTCTCTTTTCCTTCTTCCCTTCTTCAAATTACTTGCACCCAGGTAGCGTTCAATATTTGACGTTGAACATTCAATATTCAATGTTTAACCCTTGATGATGATGCTTTGGTAGTGACTACTCTATGCCTCTTGATGACTTCGAATTGGTTCTTCTGAAGATTAGGGGCCAATCAGGGGATCCCTTTGCGACGTCCACAAGCGTCATTGACGCCGTCCTCGTTCTCCAAGACGAAGCTCGTGCAAAAGGGTCTCCTCGTCAGACCACCCGCGCTATAGGCGACAAGACGCCCAGATATACAAACTCAGAACGTAAAGAACAGTTAGAAGTGGAAATGATACAATAAAACCTAGTACAACCCTAAAAAATCAAACAAACCCGTCTGTCGGAAACACCGCAAGAAAAAACGAACACACAAAGCAAAGAGTTTAACAGAAAGCCCAAAAATATGATCCACGAAAACGCTATAACAATGAGTCCCAGCCTCCACTACGCCCTTCAACTTGGTGGCACTAATATCCACAAGAGGGGAATAAACGCGAGCCTTTGAGCCTACAAGGCGGACGAGACGGAACATCGAAGTTCATGTATGTTTCAGAGTTCTTCGTCGTCGATGACTCTTTTTCTTTTTCCTTATCCATTTACTTTCATCATCCTGTGCCTCCTATTCTCTCCTTCTAACGATCACCCCACCCGGCAAAATCCCCAAAGCCATCCCAGCCCCGCTATTGATCACACCGGCAGCCCTTCTCGGTGTCGTCGACACAGGCTCAGGCAACGCCGCCGCCGAGGCGGAGATAGTCGTAGTCCCAGCAGACGTAGAAGTAGAATGAGACGGCTCAGAAGTATATGAGTAGGTCGACGATCTCGAGGGTGGCCTTGAACGAGGTTTGACATGATGCATATTGAACCGAGATGTTGATGGGGAGGGACTGTGTAACGTTGGGCCACTATAGCAGGACGCATCATATCAGTGATGCTGATCAAGATGGAAAGGGTACGGAAGATGACTTACTGAGCGTTCAACGTTGGACCACCAGTCAACCTAGCGAAATTACTAGGGAACAGAGGATTGCCTGGAGCTCTGTTCCCAAGATCCAAACTGCTCATACTCCCCACGCTGCCATGACTACTCCGTCTGGAAGACATGCCCATCCCGGCATACCCTCCGAGCCCAGTAAACCCAGCAGACAACGGTCTCCCACCAGCGCTATACGCATATGCAGAAACTCCCCTCCCTCCGCCGGAAGACAACCCACTCGAGGACGAAGGTCGAAGGTTATGCAACGATCCTGACGAATTCGATCTCTGCACGCCGCCAAACGAACCAGAAACACCATGACTTGAAGAGGACGAAGGCGGTCCGGGCACAGATGCGCCGGATGGGAGGGTGAATTCAGGCGCGAAGAACCCAGAGCTTTTGCCGAGGGATAGAGAAGAAAACGATGCTGATCGACCGTGGGCTAAGCCACTGGTAGATGACTGGGACGTATTTAAAGCTTGATGCGCGTCGTAGACGTTCGTATGGCCAGGACCCACAGGGGGTAAGGGAATTCCACCTGTAAGGTGGAAGCGTGTCAGTGAAGATGTTACCAAGAAGAAACAATGAAAGAGGAGGCGGAGGGGAGAATCAGGCGAGTCGAGTAATGTAAACATTCATGCAGCCAAGAAGGCCGAATATCAGTTTACTTTTCGTCATCATGACTGATAGCAAACCCAGATACCAAGAACAGGGACTACAACCGACTCACCAGCCATAGCTATTGGACTGGCATTGACGCTGACAGCGCTCAGTAAAGGGCTTCCGGTGGGGTCTTGAGGAACTGGGGTGGTCTTGATCTGCAACCCTTGAATTCGCGAGGGATATACGAGATCAGGATCATTCTGCATTTCTCTGAGCTCACGAAGCTGTCGCTCTTGCGCGAGCTCGGCAGCGATTTGTTCTTGGGTTTTTTCTTCCTCAACAGGAGGATCAGTCGGCGCTGAGGAAACGAAATGAATTTGCCGTCAGCATCAACGTGTGGATGTAGATGTGTTGTTTACTAACCGTCAACGTTCACACTGACTTCCTCCTCTTCCTCCTCCTCCTCTTCACCAATATCTTGCAATCCATCAATGCTATTTGACATAGAGGTACTTCCGCCAGGTGTAGATTCTGGGGCGGCGGCAGGGGTAGGCAATAAGAGCGGTTCAATTGATACGCCAGTGAGGGAAGAGACACTATCACTGATACTGTTGATTGTTGGAGAATCCTCTGGATGACCTGAAGTGGAGGATAAAGGACGTTAGTATATATATGCAAATCACGGTTGAATGTTAATGGCGCAGAGAATAGCCGATGATGATCTAGGTTAGTCACTGGTCCGAAGGCACCAATTAACAAAGGCGAAATCCAGTACTCGTGACGCAGCACGAACAGATCTAGGCAGAGGGCTGGAAAGTATAACTAAGGTAAATATACTCACCTCCGCCCAAGCTCTTGAGACTAGCTCCACCGATGCTACCGATGCTATTTCTTCTAGCCCACACAGGCGAGTCCATTACAGCATCCCAATCCTCCCAATACCCATAAGCCTTTCGGCCCCCATCTTCCTCAATTTCTTCGGTGTCAACGGCCTCATTATCAGCGCCAGCAGCAGGCTCAGCTGACGGTCCAGGTTCAGTGGTCGATCGACGGTTACGGCTTCCTCGCGACATCACGATGCCATCAGACTCTTCTCCGTCATCTCTCGGTTTCCAGTTGAGATAATAATGTTCCAAATCCGGGACATCGACATCCAGTTCGACTGGTACTCCAAGAGCCCCCTTTAACCTCTCCCATATCAGCTCTGAATGCGACATCATACATTTACGGACGAGAATGATGAATAGGAAGTCGGGAACGAGTGGGCGTGGGGCTGTCGTTAAGAAGGTCGTTAAATGCTGGAAAGTCCAATGAAGAGGATTGTTTGGGATGTCACGCAGTGAGACACCATGGGATTGTGTGGTGTTTCCCGGGAATGGGGAGGTCGATGTTGAGGATACAGAAGAGGAAGGGGTATGCGTTGATGGAGGTATAGGTGATGATGGTATGGAGCTAGCACTAGCTCCGGGTTGCTTAGGGAAAGTTTGAGCCAAAAGCGCGAGAAGTTTCGATGACGGCGGATTAGCTACGAGGGTAGAAACCTCTGCTGGCCTGTCGATGAAGGGAAGGTAGATGTCATCTGGTAGTGGTGTGAACGTTGCCGGCGCGGTCCCTGCTGAGGCAGCTGAGTTGAGTGCAGAAAGAGAAGGAGACGGAGAAAAGTCGTAAGAATTTCGTGAAGGAGACTGGTTCCTCGNCTCCCGGCGATTGGGGGCGACCTGAAGGGGTCATGGCTGCAATGGACGGTGGCGGCACGCTCGGATCCGTTGATTGGCGAGCCAAGTCAACCAGCTGATCTGGAGTTAGCCTAGGTTTCTCTTTTAGCTGCTGGTGCTGCCTTGTATGTTGGTGGAACTGGGTCGGCGATGACGGTCTCAGACGTGGCGACGAAGTGGGCGATGAGCGACCGTCGCTTGCCGCTGTTTCACTAGGCGCGTTCGGATTGCGATTGAACGAGCTAAACGCGAAACTCATGCGTTCTTGGCCACTGTCATGACTTCGCCGTCCATGACCATGATGATGACCGTGTCTCCTTGTTATGTGTGTCGAGGGCGGTTCCTGTAAGGTTATATTGGTGTAACTTGGCTGAAACACATTGCCTGGCGACGAGGATGCTTGCGCCTGGGGCGGGGGGACGCGAACGATGGTGAGGATGGATGATGATGATCTGTTGGGATCGATGTTGATGTGGGCATGCTTGCCGTAAGCATCTGATGCAGAGACTGAGCCACGACGGGTTGAGACAGGTTTGTGGATGGTTGTGGGCATCGTGGAGAACGACGAGGACGATGATGGCGAGGATGATGGAGGGAGAGAGAGCGGAGGGATGAGTTGGTGGGGATCCAAAGTGGGCATTGAAGGGGATCGATGAAGGGGGTATTAAGAATTGGGAAAGTCTCCCAAGTGCGGGGAAAGACGGTCTCGTATGAACGTGAGTAGCCTGAAAACATGATCACCGACTTACGTCACACCTGGTCCGTGCACGCAGAGACCCTTGCGTATTTACGTTTCCCCACACTTGCACACAGCCACCACCGCATCTCCCTTTAGCCTCCATGTCCCCGCGGAATCAATTCCACGACCCAACGTCTGCGGCGTTTACGGCTCACCAAGTAACGTCCGACCGCCTGATTCATAGAAAAAATGCGCATGATGTAGCCACAATACAAACCCAAATTAGCCGGAATAACATATTCGCATGGCCACGGGACGATTCACTTGGAAGTTGGAACCCTGCGAGATGGCCTGCAGCTTCAGGAGGCTGGTGACACACTCCTACGTGCAAGTCGCCGTTGCGAGCGCTACTGCGATGGTGGTGGTAGCAGCGGAAGGGTGGGATGCAAGGCTCGAATCATCGTTGGGTGTGCTGAGTGAGTGACAGTGTCTAATCTTTACCCCACGTGATCGTTACTGCAGGTAGGTTTACTCAAGCTCCAGAGTATATTCAATGCAAGCTCTTACTCGCCTTATTATGTAACGAATATTCGAGTGACCTACCGACCTCGGGGAAGCGCGCATCGGGCACTCGAAATCTGCACACTAGTGTCCTCTTCGTATTCTACCGAGTGAATAGACTCGGGCGAAATGTATTCTGAACGAGTCTATTCACTCGGGAGGGCCGTCTGCGTCGGCAAAATCCTTGGTTGCCTCATTGTCGTTGAATTTGCAGTTGTAGCAAGTACAAGTAGGTGCATACTTAGAAATAATAGTGAAGTCGACGAGCTAGCCCACGTAATCCATGCTCCCCATCATGACAACCGGTAGTGAAGCTTGAAGCTTGACGGCTCTGCTTGAACTCGAAAAATTGAGGTGTTGACACCCAGGGTTGAACTCAGACTTCAATCAGCCAGATGCTCCCCCACAACGAATGTGCCAGCAATTGCGGAAGTGCGCCGCTTTGCCGGCTACCGACGCTGGCCTCCATCCTCGATTGATCTTGAACCATTCCTTTCTCGATCGCGTCACCGCCCGTCCGTCCAGGTCGTTCTTGAGCATGGGGGTAATCCCATATGATGTCTCCACGATCAAAGAGCCGAGTGAGCTACACACACATGTAGGTTAACAATAGAGATTCAATGGATAAAAGCGAAAATGTACACACTAGCGAATATGCAGGTGAAAGATTCAGCACGAGAGGCCGCGATGAGGGCGTTTCCCAGCGTAGCCTGGTAGGAAGCAGTCCCACTACTTCGAGAAGTGAGTAGGTTGAATGGGGGCGAGGGGCTAGTATGGTCCACGGGCGAATGTGGACAATCTTGAGCAACGAACACTCCATAGAAGGCGGTGACTCGAAATGAAATATTATGGCGTAGATGTCCGACTGACATACTTCGGGAATGTCAGATCCGAGCCATCCTCGCCCAGAATCAAGTCCAATCTGTTGGTAGTTGGTAGTGGTAGAGTTATGGTGGGATGTTCAGAATGGCATGGGGTCCTCGAGGGACTCAGAACCTGCTGAGAGGACTGACATGTCGAAGACCGAACCATCGGACACCATCGACAACGTCAATGCCACAATCCAGGACAAGGAAAATATTCCTCTCGGCCAACACTGGTTCCGCGATGAGTGCTGTGGCTAAATCTAATGTCTGCGACTCAGGGCTATCCCTCTCTGAAAGAGTCTGAATCATGGACGAGGCTTGATCAAGGACAGCTTCATTCTTGTTTTCCCAGCAATCTAACAAGTGTGTTGTTTCGTGAAAATTGGGAGATGAAGAAGCAGACACTTTGCTCCAGTACTATGGGGTGCGCACCTCTGAGTAGGTTGATCATGGGCGGCGTGTGGTTGGTGGACCGGTAGAGTGCGGTTGGGATCCATCGTTTCGTGTATTGGGAAGACGCAACGAGTAAACGATCAACGCGACGCGTCGACGCGTCTTGATCACAGCCCCGTGCCCGGGAGCTTGATGTGACTTCTACCTACCATACATGGAATGCCGTCTATGCCGAATTTCCAGCGGCCAGCCCCGACCGAACGACGACCTCCAGCCAATAGGGTACATCAACTAGGCTCCCAGCCTCTATACAAAGAGGATCGACTGGCATCCTCCCGTCACTCATAGAGGCTGGAATTCGAGCCTACCTTGCTTGCAAGAATCTCGCCCTGGTGCCCATATTTACATGGTTTACTCCAAAACGTAGCTTGTCTTCCCGATGTGAACTCCTCCTCGTCCCGCCCCCGGCCCGATGATTTTTCTCAGTGATCCTACGGCCCCGACGCTTCGCGCTCACATGCTGCTTCGTTGCTTCTGTTCGGAGCGTCCGAGTGGCTCGAACTGCTGTAATGGATGTTCTTCATCATGTGGACGAGTCGTTTACCGAGAACCCACCGACGTCGCCAGTATCCTTGAAAGGATCGCTCTCCTCTGAGGAACTTGTTCGAAAATGTTTGGCGAAAAATGCAACAATTCAACTGATGGGCCTGTGCAACGTCAATACCATACAAAGGTCGCACCAATTCCAAGCAATGCATCGCGAGAAGGTAAGGTTTCTTCATGTCTTTTCTTCACATCCTTCGAGACCACATGCTCATAAGAAGCTTGAACTCCACAGAAGCTATTGTTCGGCAAGGTCGTAGTGTCATGCCTCTTGTACAGCTTCTCATATGGTACTACTTCAAGTCGCTGGATATAAATAAGAGAAGCACCGTGCGTCGCTCTGATCTCTCATTCCTCAGTTCCAAGACATGCATAACAACCTACTTGCCTTTGTCCTCGGTGCGATTGCTGCTTCGCGGTCTGCATTGGCACAAGCTCCAGCCCCTACTACACCACCGTCAAAGCAGACCGGGAGACTTCCAGCACTTGGGTACGTAGAAACTACTCTTAACCGAACTCAATCACAGAATGTCGTGTACCCTAGATGGAATTCGTGGAATGCGTATCGTTGTGGTGCGACAAACCTCCTCTGACGCATGCTCCCATGGTTCTCAAGTGGCACAATCCCCTTTAGACATCAACGAGAGCAAGCTTTTGGCAGCAGCCAACCAATTTATCTCTCTCGGCCTCAAGGATGCTGGCTATGAATACGTTAACATCGACGTGAGGTTCCCAGATATCTCATCTGTTCGATGTGTTAACATTTGATGTCAAGGACTGTTGGTCTGAATTCGACCGTGATGCAGTTACGGGAAGGATCGTACCCTCTGCGGTCAAATTTCCAAACGGAATCGCTAGTGTCGCAGATAAGATTCACGCTCTGAATCTGAAGATTGGTATATACAGGTTCGTCGGTTTCTTTTACTGCGATAACATTAGCGAACGTCGACGCTGACTTGCGATTTAGTGATGCTGGGACGTTGACTTGCGCTGGGTACCCTGCTTCTCTTGGACGAGAACTCCTTGATGCGCAAACATTCAGCGAGTGGGGCATTGATTGTGCGTTTGCAAATTTGAGAGGCTATGACCGATCAGCTGACTCTACCTTTTGATCCCACAACAGATCTTAAATACGGTAAGACGAAACTGCGCTTCGTTGGAATAGTCTCCGTTTGTGACGCTTCATCGAAGATAATTGCAATGTGCCGAGAAATTGGACGGATACTTCGGTGGGCCCTGTTTCAAGCGATGAATGGAACTCGTTCCTTACGTGATGTGATCATTTTGCAGGCCCCTCCAGGCGGCGACTGGTAGTAAGTGGACAGACTCCCTCACCATCTAACACTTCCGTCCTCACCATGAATAACATCTACATAGTAACTCAAACTCAGGAATCAGATATCGACGCATGACGTGAGTTTCATACATAATTCTTCGAGAGTCTTAACATACTCACACTCATCCTAGGGATGCGTTGTCCAAACAATCGAGGCCAATTCAATACGACCTGTGTATCTGGGGTGATGCTAATGTCTGGGACTGGGGAGCCCGCGTGGTTAGTCGACTCAGAACGTGCAACAGCCTCATGCTCACATTCGTTTTCTCTTATCAGGGCCACTCCTGGAGGATGTCCGGCGATTCAAGGTCAGTGTTCATCTCTGACGAACAAAGCACTGAGAAAATTCAAACCATTATGGATTCAGCCCGACGTGGAACTATATTACCCAGATCATTAACATCAACGTCGCCCATTTGTCTTCGGTCGACTTTTTCAGTCACAACGATATGGATATGATGGAGATTGGAAATGGCGCGCTGACGATACAAGAGCAGCGTACTCACTTTGCCGCCTGGGCTTTCTTGAAGAGTCCCATTCTCCTGTAAGTGACGTCCGTGTCTGGGTTGTTTGACCAAGTCTGACAGGGTGTTTACGTTTACTTTAGGGGTACCGATGTGAGTATCGTATTCCTTGATCGTAGAATCCGAATTTTCTTACGCATCTCTCTGATAATTTTCCTCTAGCTCGACAAGTTGAACTCGACCCAAATATCCATCATCACGAACAAGGAACTCCTGGCATTCCACCAAGACGCAACCATTGGTACCCCTGCCGCCCCTTTCACCGCACGTCCAGGGGCCCCAGTCACTTCGCCGCCTGAGTTCTTCGCTGGACGTTCTACGAAGGGGTCCCACGTGTTCATTATCAACACTAGTAACACAACCAGCACGAAGTCCTTCAACTTCAGCAACGTACCAGGCCTAGCGTCTGGCAGAAGGTTCCGAGTTCATGATATGTGGACTGGTGCCGATTTGGCTGGCACGCACACTTCGTCCTTCTCAGTCGCTGTTCAAGCTCATGATACGGCCGCTCTGTTGATTCGGCCGGCTTGAAAGAGGAGGGAAGATGGAGAAACGAGTGTCTGCGGGAAGTTGAAGTTGAAGCTCAAGCTCAAGCTGAGAAAGACGTTTACTGTTCCAAGATAAAAATGTTCTGAACTACGAGAAATATAAAACGGTGAAAGCAGACCCATGTCGACGTAGAGCTCTTTGAAGTTAAAACAACGGAAATAGTCAACTTGCGTCTGTGTCTATTCGAACCTCGCCCGGGACTCGCGTCAAGCTCGGGAGCTGTCGTAAGGCTTGCTATGCTGATACTTGGTAACGGTACTTGAGGGACCGACGGCGACGACCCCAGTGGCCGCGAACCTTACGTCGAAAACACCAAGGCCGTTGCTGCGTGGGGCAAATAACTGAGTTGCGCACATCAACTACCTTCGTGAGACATCAACGTCGTAATCGCATCCCAGACGTACTCGTCGCGGAGGTATGAGGATAGCATTTAGCGACACAGCAAGTGGCAGGAGAGCTGAAGTGGCTGGCCTCCGAGTCGAAGATCCCTCTCACTTTAGAGAGTCTTGCATGAGCCAAAGATTAGCGGAAAACGTGTGTGGATGATGTGACGATCACAAGGGCAAGCTGATGAAGGTGGAACAATGACTGTGTGGATTCGGGAATACAACAAGGGGTATTGTAACATTGACAGTCAGATACTAAAGCTTTTTCATATAAGGATAAACACAAGCGACTAGCGCATAGACTCGATAACTTAGAGGCATTGAGAGTACCCTGTGTGGACATTGTGAGCGAGGTGAAACTTAGAGGTGAAGGAAGGGGCTTACAGGGGTTGGAGAAGGTGCAAGTAGAGCCAGCCTCGCAGACTGTGGGTCCGCTGTAGCCTTGACCACCGCATTGTCCCCACTTGGGAACAGTAGCTCCTCCAGTGGGTGTTGGCACAACGGTGGAAGAGGAGGTAGAGCTGACGGGGGGAACGACCGAGGAAGACGAAGAGATGGGAGGGTTGCCACCGCTGAAAGTGGAGCCGAGGGTACCGTACTTGATGTTCGAGAAGGTGACGGACGCGTTGGGGTGGTCGCGCTCGACATCGGCGGGGTCGCCAGACGAGGTCGGGCAAGCACCACGGCTCACACCAGGCTCAGAGGGGCTCTTGTCGAGGGGGTAGTCAGAGTCCAACCACAACATGTGGGCGGCGTGGTCACTCCACAAGGACATGATCAAGACCATTCCATTGGCAATGGATTGACCCATCTTGGTGGTGGCACCGTTGGTGTTGTAGTAGTGGTTGTCGCCGAACAAGGTCTTTTGGGCAACGCAGAAGTCGTCGGAGATCGAGTTGTACTGGCTGAGAGTGGGGAAGGTGGCGAACGAGTTTTCGTAGACGACGTTGCCCTGGACGTATTTGCGGCGGATCTCAACGAGGTCACCATTGTCCTGGCCATTGTGAGTGATGAACCTGTTCGTATATTTAGTCAAGATAATCCAGCAAGATTGTGAGCGAGACCACGTACTGAGTAATGACAGTGACCTTTTGGGTCGTGTCGATGGTCTTGCCACGACCAAGGAAGTCACGGTCACCCATGCGGTAGGAGTTGAAGTCACATCCATCCTTATCGCAAACACCACCGTAGCGGTTGGAGCCGTCACCGCACTCGTTGCCGGAGCAGCGGTATGGGCCAAAGTCGCGGCAGACGTGGGGGGTGTAGGCGGTGGCCTCAGAGTTGGCTTCCCAGATATCCATCTCAGGGCAGCAGGATCCGTAGCGACCGTTTCCGGCGTTGCTATCAGTTCCAGATGGGTTCCAGTCGAGAACGTTGGCCTAGAGAGCACACATGAGCGACTGCGTCATTCCTCCAGTGGTGAGATGGCCTACCTCTCCGTTGATCCACTTGATGTCGTGGGGGCACTGAGCGTCACAGTATCCAGTACCGTAGCGAGCACCAGCCTAGTCGACAGTCCATTAATTTTCACTGCAACCAATCTGCTGTTCGGAGAATACATACGTTGTTGCCAGTGTAGCGAGCCTTGCCACCATCGCGCTCCATCTCAGAGAAGTAGAGGGCACCGTTGAGACCACAGGGCAAGTTCGACATGTCAACATCGAACGTAAACTCCTTGTTCAACAAGCTGAACATAAGGTAGTTGTCTTGATCGTCCAAGAGGTAGACACGCGAGCCGACGTTGCGGGAGTGAGGTCCGTTGGTGACGAAGCGGAGAGTCAAGGCGTTGCCGGACGTGGTGATACCGTAGGTGCTAGAGTAGTCAGCACCATCAATAGCGCAGTTGGAAGCGCAGGTGGTGGGGTTGGGGCAGAGGGTAGTATCCCAAGCGTTTCCAGTGTAGCAGTTCTAGGGCGATTGTGTTTGTCAATATTGTGATCAAAGCCTGCAGACAGATATGAAGACTTACAGTGGAACCAGAGGTAGAGTGAGTCCAGCGCCAGTTGGAGTCGAGCACAACGGACTTTTGCTGGGTGGTACATCCGCTAGCGGTACATTGCTGGATGGTGATGGGAGGGTGGTTTTCAGCRGTCAAGGTACCAACTTGCTGACCGAGGACAGCAGCGGCGAAGGTGAAGGCAATGAGAGCGGATTTGCGGAACATTTTTGAGAAGTGAAGCTGGAGGAAGCCTGAAGACCACTGCGATGAAGCTGTTGGTGAAGAGACCGATGGTGAAGAAAACCTGTTTTTCGAGGAGGTTTATATAGTACTCGTCCGGATAATATCTGGTGCATGACACTCTTTCTGCAACAAGGTCGACGATCATGGTTGCGCTGTACGGCTGAGCGTAGCCGAGGAGACACCGATAGCTCGTTTGAACGYCACAAGCAAAGCCAGTGGTCGGTCTGATGAACAATATTGGCGGACTATGACCGTAAGTCAAGATTTCCGTAGTGCGAGTGGAGGCTGTATGAGGCTGTATGCTCCGAATCCATGAGTGCTCCACATTATTCCGCGTACCAAGACGCCGGTGGGCGGGACAGAGAGTCGAAGGTTTTCTTGTCCAAGTTCAATGTTCATCGTGGTCTGCAGATCAAGATGCCTTTACCGAAGAGCCCCCGCACAAGTAAAGGGACGAAACATAGGTGGCTAACCTTGGCAAGGATCAACTGTGGAATATCGAAACCCAAGCCGGAGATGGTGTCTAGAGAGTCTGCTTGCAAGCCACAGCAAGAAATCATCGATGGGTATTCAATTGAACCAATCATGGCGGCAAGATGGTGGTAATGTCCATGGGGTAAGCGTTCGCTACTCCAGACCACTCCCCCATGGGCGGTTGCTTTGAAGTCGTCTTCTCGGAAAAATCTGTCGCCCCTACGTTGCCGCTACGCAACAGCAATTCAAATGACCTGATCTTCGCCCGTCCAGAAAGGCTTGTTTTTTTCGGAGGCTTTTGTGCAGGGTTCTGGACTAAGAATTTCGAGCTAGCCCCAAATCTGTTCTTTATNNNNGNNNNTNCNNCNTCGTTCTTGAGCTCCCACCTCTTCGACTAGAACAACCCGCAGTTGATACAGTCTTGAACGATTTGTGTTGGCACCGATGGATCAAAGTACATGTCGCGTGGTGTCTAGAACTTCAGATGCTGTCACCGAAGAGTTTCCGCATTTCCTGGGCTATCAGACCAAGACAGGACGAGCACAACTAGAGACTTTGTGGCCATGCTGGCACCTTTCTTTCCCCAAAGCATCTGCTGCGTGAAAGAGTTATCCGAATATCACTTCAAGGAGAGAAAAATGATTGAATGAACAGTCGAAGTGCCACTAAACAAACCCGCCGCTTCAGGTTCCAGGTCCACTTCTTGATGGGCATGCACTTCTCGTGATCTTGATCGATCAACGGTTCAACTACGAACTTTGAATTACTTCCTGGTTAGAAGAWGTGAGGGTCTCCGTAAGCCATTGTAAAAGTTTTGAATANGTANTNNGGTTGACTGTCTTCATTATGAACCCCATAAGCGCCAACAGTTAATGATAGACAACATCTTACAGTTTTTGAGTGGCCCGAGAATCTCTCAGGTCACCTGGTTGACGAGGGGGAGTGAGTCGGGCATAAGCGAGTCCTCGTAGGCCATACGTAGAAGTAAGTTTCTTTGGTTCTTGGCTATTGAGCCTTCCACTAGTTCGTCGAGCATCGGATCTATCAAGATTTGAGTATGCTCATCTTGAACGATCTATCCTTGAACATCAGGATCGACGACGTCGCTCCACTCGCCAAGTCGCCGGATGACTTCGAGGAAATAAACATTTTGACTCGTATATGRACTCATCTAAGACCAAGTGTCAAGAACGAAGTGGAGTAGTTTCTACGTGCCAAGGGCGACGAGCGCTCAAGTGTGGAGTATGGGAGACAAGGTAGTTCAGCCCAAGCGATGAAAGCAGATAAGAGGCTGAGCCAATTGCGCCATGCGCGCATCTGATATATATCACTTCAGCGAATTAGACCTTCAAAGAGATCGACATGGAAACGATCTCCGTGTGGCTCCGATTGCGCAACTTCGTTATCAAGAAGGTCTGCCCAGCGAGTAAGTGCATTTCTTGGTACATCCGAAGCAGTGATAGCGGACAAGAGCTTCTCCTAGATTCGCCAGAGTAGTATCCTTGGGTCTTGTAACGTGATGAACACCAAGTTCAAGGCCGAGTGCGAATTTTGGGAATGCGTGAATGAGTGTCGAAGTCGTTGTCGTGGGTTGATAGAGCAAACCGACGGGTTTGTATACATTCTCGTAGAGTCGCATGTGTAGATGGTGGTTCAATACGTTGGATGTATCATCATGTGGTATAGAACGTCGGATGAGGTGCTCTTCTAAAGTGAGATCGCGAGCAATTTCTAGGTGGTCCCGGAATTCTGGGCCAGAGAGAAGCAGAGATGGGGCTGTGAGGGAGAGTTTGAGCCCAATACTAACCACACCCGAGAAGTCAAAGGCAGGTCAATGGGCCGAAGATCCGCCGGGGCAAACTTTTATGAGCGTCTATCTAATCTTATCTGGGCGCTATTCCCTGTCTTTGTAGGGGCGCCCCTAGCTGGGCGAATCCGAGCACTTTTGTTGGAGACAATAAGTAGGCCACGATTCTGCGGGTTAGCTACCGAAAACTAAGTTCATTACTTCATTTTCAGCTTAAGGGGATACTGCGGTCCACTCAGAGTCCTTGTTCAAGGCAACTGGCCTCAAAGCGACTGGGCTTCTGAGAGAGCGACACGATGCTACGTCCAGAAGATCGACTTCGAGAAGGGGATACATCAAGAATGATTTTCGAAGCCACTAGCAAAATCCGAAGAGACTGCTTGCGCAGGAGTAAAAGCAGTGGGTGATAAATTTTAGAGTACCACCAAGTAGCTGGCGTATTATCACGACTGGCCCCGAACTGGCCCTGCGGTTTTGCTAGCACAACGGCCTCGCAGCTTTCAAATTCGGCATACCGATGCCGAGTCCCACCCCAGCAGCAGGCACGTGAAGCCCCTGAGTCGGGTTCCATTTTTGGACCCCGGTCCCCAATCCGTCCCCCTTCCCCTCCNTCCTCCTCCTCCGTTCTCGCCGTCGTCCCATGCTGCCCCGTCATCTTCAACGTCTCGCCACTCGCTCGGCTTGTCGTCGCTCCCTTGCGCGAACGTTCCCAAAGCAAGCGTCATGCGCAGCATCCTTCCACTCATCTTCACGACGTAGCAATGAATCTCCGAAATCCCCCTTCCAAACTTTCGTTGATGTTTTGAGAGAAGAGCTCCGGAAGAATCGGGAGTTGCAAGAAAATGTGAAGCAGCTGCAAGGAGATGTTGATAAGTTGCAAGACTCAGAGTCTATGAAAAAAGCACGCGCTGCGTACGAACGCGCACGGGTACGTTCCACCAACGGAATGTCGGGCTGACGTGTAAATTCTTACCCATTCATATTAGCTGGCTTCGAGTATCAAAGAGAATCCGCGACTACGAGCGGCTGCAGAAGAACTGAAGAAAACTGGTGTAAAAGTCGGAGACGCTGTCTCGGAGGCCCTGAAAACCATGGAAGAGAGCGAGCTAATGCGCGCTGTGAGTTGTACCCCCTCGTCTGCGCTTCCTGTGCTCTAAATCGGATTGCAAAGATCTCGAAAGCATCTGCTGCCGTGTCTTCTACCATAGCTTCGACGACAGAACCGATACGGAATACCGCTGCTTATAAAACACTCGCAGACACCGTGGTGGAGGCATTGGATGACAGTGGGAGTGCGAAACATGCGGGCTTCGAAGAGAAGGAGGCGCGTCGCTTGCGTCGTCAGAAACGCTTAGCGAAGGCTGGAAAAGATGGAGGTCTTGGGAGAGGCCGCGTTGCTGCAAATCCCGAGTGCGGACGATTTTATTTCTGACCTCCAAACCCCTGACGCGCCTTTTTGTAGGGCTGGCTCTTCCGTTGTCCTTCACAAGGACTCGCCGAAGCAGGAGAAGTGGAACCAAATCAAGGAGCGCAGCGCTATATTCCGAGCCTACAACTCACTGAAGCAGCGATATGACGAATCCGAGCACCCGGTGGTGTCTTCGGTGCGATCCGTCACGGACACCATCGGTTCTTGGTTCGAGGAGACGGAAACCGCTCAGGTTGCCCAGCTGATGAAAATATTGGATCCTAGCTTTACCAAGGAGGGCTTTGAGCGTGACCTTCGCGAATACATCATTCCTGAAGTTGTTGACGCGTACTTGAGTGCCGATCAGCCATCTTTGAAGGCTTGGTGTGGCGAAGCGGTATATCCTCTCTTCATCATTCTTGGCTAGGTCTAATTCCAGTTATTCTAGACATATAACGTCCTCTGGGCTACAATGGAGCAATATCTACGTCAGGGACTCGTTAGCGACAGTAAGGTCCTGGACATCAGGCAGGTTGACGTGCGTGTCCCTTCGTTTCGTAGCCTTTTTCGATATTTACGCTATCCATTAGGTTTCTGACGGGAAGATTCTCGAAAACAATGTTCCCGTGTACATTGTTTCGTTCTCCACACAGGAAGTCCTTCTCTTCCGGAACGCTAAAACAAGAGAAATTGTTGTTGGAGCGGATGACAAAGTGGAGCAGTGTACCTATGTTGCTGCGATCACCCGAATGGAGGAAGACTTGGATAATGAATTGACTGGGGGGTGGAAAGTTGTGGAGGTGCGTCGCAGTTCATCTTCTTCATGCCCGCTGACTAACCCATTGTACCAACTCCAGATGGCACGGAGGTCTGCACGGGCGTACCTTTAAGCTGCTGTGAAAAGTATCAAGCCTACTACTTACTCTCTGCGCCATTTAATTTCGTGCACATACATCTTGCTAATTCGTTGGTTGCTTTCACTCACGCTGTTTATCCCTACTCATTATCTAGACTTCGCAATGCTATCAGTTTGGGCGAAAACCATCGTAACATTCCTCATTGCCTTGCGACTCACCTCGCCGCAGATACAGCCTTACACTTACCGACCTTCTTATGACTGATGGGAGCACTCAAAGGTTATTTATACGGAGGCGCCGTGTGATCATCACGCACCGCTTTCGTGTATATAACGGCCGCTTCACCCACTTTTCGTGCTCGAACTCTCGGCCATGTTTTCGACGCTGGCTCAAGGCCCGTCCCGACCCAATACACCCTCCTCCTACCAAATGAGGATGTATGCTTCCTCCGATAGCATTCCGAGCTTTGATACGCCATTCCAATCGCGCGCACGTCCTAAAAGAACCTTTCCCATGGACTTTGAAGATAATTCCAACGAGCCCTTTCCAGGCACTGGTCTCCACGCACCCAAGGTCACTTTGCAACGCTTGCTCTGGACAATTCAACTAATCCGGTCATAGCGATCCACCTCCCCCGAAGAAATTCGCGTCCAGAACCGTGTTAATTCTACCGGAAACTCCCAAAGAAGTCGTGGTAGGTTGGCTACGACAAGAAGTCGCATCCCACTAGCCTCACTTTTATGCAATGATAGTCCGCAAAGCCAGTGCTTACGTCGACAAGGATCCCGAGTCAAATCTTTTGGGTGTCTGGGATACCTACATCGATGTCTCTATGAAATCGGATGCAGCCCTTCTGGAGGGTTGGAATCGAAGTATGGACGTGCTATTGGTTTTCGTAAGTCAACTCAGTTCATTCTATATTACCTTCAGCTTAGTTTCCCATTTTCGCAGACTGGTCTCTTTTCGGCGGTTTTGACTACCTTCTTGATAGAATCGTACGAACAACTGAACCCTGATCCCTCTGACGCCACCAACTTACTCCTCACGGAGATCGTTGCGCTGTTGAGGAATGATTCGTCTTTCCAGTCGGTCACCCAGCCTCCGCCCCATCTTAAGCAGACTGGGTATGTAAATGGGCTTTGGTTTGCTGCCCTTTCGTGCAGCCTCTCGACAGCACTTATATCGATGTTGGCGAAACAGTGGCTTCAGCATTACCAATTACATGATTCGGGATCTTCACACCAACGCGCCCGTTCCCGTCAAATGAAGTTCATGCAACTACAAGCTTGGAAGGTCCCTGTCATCATCAATTGCCTTCCATTACTCCTCCACGTCGCCCTACTGCTCTTTTTTGCTGGCCTCGGCATTCTACTCTGGACCGCAGATCTTTCGGTCGCCATTTCTACATCTGCCATCTGCATCGTCGCCTATGGTTTCTACCTATCATCAATTGCACTCCCGTTCATCTTCCCGAATTGTCCCTATTATCATCCAATCTCAAGGTATCTCCTCACCCTCAACCGACCCCCACGGACCCAACATCCCCTTCTTCGGTGGACTGTCACCAAAAAGTGAGCCTTTGTCATCCGAGTGAGCCTGGCGACCCATCTAATCGAACGTAGCTGTTATTCAGATGATGAATTGGATGCATTGGCACTCGCGTGGCTTCTCACATGTTCGAATGATGTTCATGTCCGAAACGAAGCCTTGCGAGGTATTGCCTCCTTACCCCTCGGTTTCTCTGCGTTACATATACTACTAGACGCAGGTGCAGAAGAAATGGCTTTGATTGCGTTCGAGGACTGTTTCCAGAAGGACGATACGGCGGATATACAGTGGAATTTGGTGGATTCCTCTAGCGCCGAGGTCTTTTGCAGGACCTGGCTCAATCTCACATGGACTTTCGACACCCAATGGCCCCTCCATCTGCTAGATCCATTGTGGGTTCTTCAAGACTTGATGGAGTATCCCGATGCCCGTGCTATCGCGACTTGCGCGGTCGCCAAGTCTTCGCCCGACTCTATGCAGGCCCAGTGGGAGGTCATCTCCTTGCTCGGGCAGAGTGTATATGGTCGTATACGATTATCAAACACCACCTGCCTGTGGCTTTTAGAAACCATCTCAGATACACTTTGTCGATGGGAAATGCCTCAGGCTGTCGTAGAAGAGACGGCAGTCAAATCCATTTCCATCCTACTTCAGCTCTTCTGTGATCACCAAGATTCCCCGGGGAACTCGAAGTTGCGTTGCGCTGCTGCACATTGTCTCCACTTAATGACAGTCCCACTTTCCAAACGCGAGCTCTTCCATTCGGCTGAACGAAGGTCGCATGTATACACAAAGCTTATGGTACAAGCACTCTCTTGCATTGCCGAAGCGCCACAACGGTTCCGCATAACAAACAAGCAACTGGACATGATTGCCCGGCTCCTTGCGCGATTCGCGACTGCGATTTTAGATCCTTCCAACGATACTCCAAACTCGCTACAATATGTCGCGAGGTCCAGTATATCCAAGTTGATGGCCGAGGGAAGGATATCCCTCAGCACAGTATCTGAAAACGTCCTTACTGATTCGCTGCAATTGATATACCCCCCAGCCGGTCTACACCCAAGTTATCACGCGGACTTCGCCACACATCTGGTCGAAAATATCGAATTATCCATCAACCCAGACATCGTCAGCTGGTCCATCCGCTGTCTCGAATATATACTACGACGACCGTCCCCGCCGTTGATCTCTGAATTCGTTGGGAGGAATGGCATCGATATTGTCCTTCGTGCGGCAAGGATGAGTACAGATTCCGACCGCCTTCACGTAGATGGCTTAAGGGCTATCTGCACCTTCGTGCGAAGCAGTGCCCACCTCGTCGGTAAACAGGACCCGGATTTCTATGCAAAGATTTTTGGCTCAGATTTCTTCAATGCACTTCTGCTGGTATTGAACGCGCGCTCAGACTCGGTCTATCCACAACTCAGGCCTGCTTGGTGGTTGTCTGAAGTGCATCACCACTGGATCCCCGCTCTGACGGTCCTATGTCGTGTTCGTCCCCACCTCGAAATTTGGCGCCCTATCATCAGCAGCATCATTGAATTTGCGGATACCCATGACACGACATTCTTGAAGGATGTCGTCGCCAGTTTGACAGTCATGGTCAACCTGATAGGACTTGAAAACTTGGGCGATGTTTCGATTTATCGGCTTGCCGACATTGGGGGGTCCCACGACCACAGAGGCATCGGTGTCCACGTCAAATTCGTCTGAGGCAACCGTCCGATAGAGACCCCTCGATCCGGAGGCAATATATGTTTGTAATACGGATGACATATCCACCTACTTCTCCAACCCCCTCCTGTCCCTCATCGTGAGGTGGCAGACTTTCCGCCCAGCTGGTCTTCGTTCCTTGTACCTCAGCATGGCATCACGTTCCATCCCCTTGTACGAGATAATGTTGCGCGGATGCATGAGCTTCCACTCTAACTCGCGCCTTCGCTCGCATGTGCCTTGCCAGCTCGTTATATACCATCCAAGGCCGAACTTGTTCCATTGTTATCCCTAGAATATAAAAAGTCATCTAATACATCCAAAATTTAGGCGTCCTACATGGCTTTCTCTCTGAGTCTCCGAAGGCTCGTTGCTGCTGCTGTGTTACTCGGTTCATCTGTATTTGCAGATGACTTGAACATCTACACCGACGATGCGCTCGCTTCTGGTTGGGAGAACTGGAGCTGGGGAAGCACGATCAACTTCGCTGCCACTGACGTTGCCGACGGTTCGAGCAGTATCTTCGTCGAATCTGCTTCTTGGTCAGCCCTCTCCTTGAAGCTCGGCCAAGGTACTTTCAAAGACTATGCGGGGCTACGCTTCGACATCGCGGTATGACTCTTCACACTACCCGGGTCTCCTCGAGCCGATGTAGCTTATGTTCAATTTGTAGGGGTCACAACCGGCTTTGAATATCTACTTCGACTCTGTGGCAGACGGTGTCACATCGCCATCCATCCAACTCTCCTCAATCAGTCAATCAGTGACGCCTGGAGAGCTTACCTCTCTTTTGATCGATTTCAATAGCCTTCCCGGCTCTGGAGGTCAATTGGTAAACCTTCCTTTGTCCCTTCCCGATTGACTCGCTTAATTCGATTGTCGAATCAGCCCGATGCCAATTGGGACCGTCTCACTTTCCAAGCCTCGGCGGACAGCGCCAGCGTAAGTCTCTGCTCACGATGCTGAGATCTTGGCTAACTTGTTCGCTCTCATGACCTATCATATTGGATGTAGTACCATCTCGACAATATTGTCCTCGTGGAGGTGGGTTACCATTTGCTTCCTTTCGATTGGCAGTTGAACATACGCACGCATACTACTTAGTCTATCATCATAGAACCCAAGTTCCTCAGTGCCGAGCCGATCGCCAATGATGTTATTGCCGTTACAACTGTCGGTGACGTCGATTTTGGGACAGTTAGTGTCAGCCTGAACGGGCAGGTCAGTGTACACGCTTCATCCTGCCTTGTGTTCGTGCCTTCACTCATGGGTAACCTTCAGGATATCGTTTTCACTTCAGAGTCATATACACCCGTCGATGCCCCCTCTAAGTCAATCACCTACCTCTCACTTAGCTCTTCGTTCGCTCCTGGATCGCTTGTTATTTCTGCTGGAGAGCTCACAGCGAACTACACTTTGCCCGCCGTGCAATACGCAAGGTGATCGTTGACTTCGTTACGTTCCTCTACTCTATGTCACTAACTGAAACATATTTTAAAGTATCGTCCAATCAGTCAATCATCCTATCAACCCCCATATTTACGGAGTCAACTTCCCTCCTCGAGCAAGCTATATCTATAACCTTGGTGTTACCCTTTCTCGATGGGGAGGCAACGCCGTGACACCATATAATCCATTCGGACACTATACTAATGCTGGATTTGATTGGTACTTTGAAAACCGCAACGCTGACTGGGGTTCAGCCGATGAATGGATAGGATGGGTCAGCGGAGCTGGCTCGGACACCATCATGACGGTCCCAGCGTAAGGCTCTTCAATTGTCCGGGGGTGCAGCTTTTTGACGTTCTGATAGCTTGGATTGGGTCGCCAAAGACGCAACTTCATATTCGTACCCGAGGTCCATTTATCCAGGTGACAACCCATGCCGTTGTGATTCTTGGCTTTTGACTAATACCCCGTTTGACCTACTTAGACCAGCAAGCCTTCGACCCCTTCAACTCCGATGCAGGAAATGGGCGATTCCCCAATGGATCGGCACTCACTCCCCATACTGATCCCACCCTTGCCTACACCCCATGGAATACATCTCTGGCCGAACAATGGCTATCTGGTCTCACCAACATACCCACTATTCTCGCCCTCGATAATGAAATTGAGATTGCTGACCACACTCATCAAGACATGCATCCTGAGTATGTGTTTCCCTAGTTCATCGTGAGCTACAGACGCTGAGAGGCTTGGACTAGACCCGTCGGTTATGACGAAGAACTTGAGCGAATGATAGCCTTCGCACGAGCCTCTAAGGCTGCCCTGCCTGACGTCGCTGTCGCCGCTCCTATGACATGTTCCTGGTGGTTCTGTGAGTGCCACCCCAGAATACACGCTAAACAACCTCGCTGACCGTCGCTTGCCAGACTGGACTAGTGCACTTGGTTGGGCAGATACAGCGGCGCATTGGAACACCGATTTCCTTCCATGGTTCCTCCAGGAAATGAAGAAAGCTGAGACGACGTACGGAAAACGCCTTCTTGACTACTTGGATATCCATTACTACTTCCAACCGGACACGAGCGCAGAAGATGCTGCCGCGAAGGCTTTGAGACTCAGGATGACTCGCAGTCTCTGGGTGAGGTCGTCCTCCAACTCCTGATGAATCCCTGTCTTATATGTGGCATATCTAGGACAAATCATATGTGGACGAATCGTGGATAGGAGCTGACCCTCAAAACCACCAATGGGAACCAGACCGCGTCCAACTCGTTCCTCGCTTCCGTACCCTGATTGACATTCACTACCCAGGAACGAAGCTGGCCATCAGTGAATGGAGCTCTACCAATGATAATGACATTACGGGTGGCTTAGTTACCGCCGACTCTTTGGGTATTTTTGGAAAGTACAAGGTCGATGCAGCGACATACTGGTATCAACCAGACGAAATGGGGCCTGTTGGTTTGGCCTTCTGGTTATATCGAGGGTAAGTCCCTGTCGTCCATCACCTCATACAGACTCACGTTGCTCCATTTTACATCCCAGATACGGCGTTTTCTTCGGTTCAAATAGCGCTCAGGTCAACCTTGCCTCTCCCAACCCAGATACCTATGGCATCTACGCCGCCACTGAAAACAATAAACTGTCTCTTGTCATTGTCAACAAAGATACAAAGCCTCTTGCCTTTGACTTGTCCAACGTTCCTTTCGGAACATACTTCCTCCGTCACTTCGGTGGCGCGTCTGGGGTTGCCAAGTGGCAGGTACGTGTTGTTGTCTTCGTGGCTTCTGATAGTAACCATCGGACTCATCCATTCCACTTAGACCACTATTGAGATCAAAGCAAATAACTATATTGTGGTGCCTTCATATACAGCCATGTTTGTTCTTCAACAATAAAGTACTATACCCTGATGTATACTTTCTCAAAATATTTTCTGGCTGTCTGGGACGCTGGGTTTCAACCTCTCTATGATACTCTCCCTATCTCTCCCTATACTGACAGGGGAGGTAATAAGCGCCATGACCTATTTTCTCTGCGTTTATCTAAGATGGCTACGTATCCACACACTCCGCTCCTTCATACCTCGCTGAGGACTGTGGCGGTCTCGGGTCCACATTTACAAGTCCTCGAATCAAAGTAAGCACATCGACGAAAGCTGTGGATTATCATGACGGTGCCCATGCTAGCTCTGGTTCGGTCCTCTGGAGTACCACCAACTACGATGGGACGGAAAAGCTCGATTTATTGAAGTCGGGTCCTATACGATGTGCAGCCTTGAGCTCTTCCGGGAAGTATTTAGCTACCGCGGGGGATGATAAACTGCTCAAAGTATGGGAACTGGAAGGCTTGAAGCTTCTGAATCATCGGTGGGCTGCCCGCTTTCCGTTTATGAGTTTTCTCGAGCTAGAATCTTTCCTAGGGAGTTACCTAAGCGGCCTACAAATATGCTCTTCACAGAATCCGACGATATCCTCGTTTCTGACAAGTTCGGAGACATATTCAGGTTAGTTTCGTCATCATCGTTGCTACAATAGATGGATGATCACCCTCCAGGTACACTCTTCATCCGAGAACAGACCTCCCAAAGGTGTCAAAGGATGCTTTATCATCACACGAAAATCCATCAGGAGGGGATCTCATCCTTGGCCACACATCTTTCTTGACTGCCTTCACGCTTTCTCATGATCGACAATACATTATCACGGCGGATAGGGATGAACACGTTCGAGTGAGCTGGTACCCAAAAGGTTTTAACATCGAGATGTACTGTCTCGGACACGAAAAGTGAGTTCTCTTCCTGACAGCCAAATATAACGCAACCTTTACATTGATAGATTCGTCTCTGCATTACATATACCGGAGTTCGAGGAAGCTACTCTTGTTTCAGGCGGTGGAGATCCCGTTTTAAAAGTTTGGGACTGGATGTCAGGCCGATTTCAAAGAGACATCAATATCTTGGACGCAGTCGCCCCTTATATCAAGGTCAAACCTCAGGGAAAACCATCGGGCGAGGATGGAGAGGGTATAGACGGAGATATACCTGGTGGCAAGAAAGCGCGAAGAAAAAAGGGAAAGAAACAGAAAGGAAAGCAAACTGCGGACGATGCTGCAGGGACGGAGGATGGTCCTGTGGATCCAGCCGTCCAGCCCCCAGTCGTCCAACCCCCGATACTTGTCATTCAAAAAATTGACTCACTTGACTCTAATGGCCTGAAATATCTTCTCTTTACTGCCGTCGGGTATGCAACCTTTGACAAACAAACGCTGTTTCTCACTGACTGTAACCCCTAGTGCAACTGCATTGTTTTCCGTCAACTTTTCTCGGGTGGAGGGCATCCAAGCACTCGACGTTGGGCGGCCCATACTTGACTTCACACTACAGAGCGACGGTCTCTGCACGATTTGCGTAGATGGCAATTGGGGCGATGTTGGTCCAACGCCCATGGTCCACACAGCGCGTTTTGTCTCAGGCCAGGTATCAATCTTCCGCCCTCCGCGCATATCCAAGGCTCATCCCCTTCCCCAAGTTTTTACTTATCGACGATGAATCCTCCGTTATCAAGTCTTTGAATACGTTATGCTTGGTTCCTGGTAAGACACGAGACACGCACGACCTACACCCCTTCGTTAACGCTAGTGTTCTGCCTCAGCCTCAGACGAGGACCTCAAGTCCCTGGACCTCTACCTACCACTGACAGCTCTCCCGAAGAACTCTGATACAGAGTATAATGGCATGGATCGTGAGGTCACGGATATCATAGAAACACCGGAAGACGGCGGCGCTGTCGTCGCAGGAAGGAAAATTGGAAAAAAGCAAATGGGTCGGTTGAAGAATAAACAAAACCTAATGGAAAAGGTGCGAATGGTTGAGGCGTCTGGCCCTCCTTCAGATGTACAAAGCGAAGTGGCTGGGGGAGATGTTGCAGACGCCGCTCAAGAGCCGGAACCAAAAAAGCTGAGGTCGAGTTCTCCGCAACCTCAGTCAAACTTTGAAGATGTAGCAATGTCAGAAGGCTAGAACGAGTGCTCGTATATAATACATTCAGATATTTTGCTTCTCTGTGTTCGATCCGTGATTAAGAAACTTGGGCTTTGGCATTGCTTTGGCCGTCGTTTTGGCTAATCCATTTTCCTTAGATTCTCCAAGATAACTTTGACACCCCAAGCACCAGGGTCGGGTACGTTCTGGTCCTTCAGCCTCTCGCTCTCAACGTACGCGCTTCGCCCAGCTTTTGCTTCTAAGCCTCTTGTTTTCTCTGCAGCTTCGCCCGCTGCTCTGATGGCCTGATCTATCGAGGTCGTGTCACCCTCTCCTTTTGAAAGGACGGCGATGAATGCGGCCAACGGATCAACCAGTGTGCGTGATGGTGGGCGCGCCCGTGTGTAAGTATACAATTTTTGCAGAGCAGAACTCAACGCCTGCGACCACAGATTTCTGACACCGTCGCCAGATGAGAATCCTGCTTGCAGGCCTTGAGCCAAGGCAGAGAAAAAGATTCTAGGAGAACGGTAAGACCTTTGTTTTCTCGGCATGGAAGCATACATCCTCACGAATATAGCGCGCCGCTAGTACCTCCCATTGCTTCTTCAGCTACCTGAGCAATCATAATGATTGAGCGAACGACATCTTGGCCTGTAATGGAGCCATCGGCAAGTTTGTCCAGGACAGCTTGAGCGCCGGCCTGGTCGTACAAATTGAGTCAAAAGGGACAAGATATTATGATTATCCTAAGACTTCGCACCTTGAGGGTCAAACCGCAGTCACCGTCTCCAGCTATGTTATCCATCTCTGTGATTTCAGGTTCGGCTGATATGAGGGCTTGACATGCGCGTGTGATAGCGGCCTTGAATTCTTTTTCATCAGAAGCAGCAAGAGTCCCCTCGCTCGTAGCACTCGATGTCTTGGGTTCTACCGATAGCGAGGCTTGAGGTGCGTTAGGCGGATTAGGAACACGTTTGGAGGACCACTTCCAACCAGGTGCCTCGGTAGGTGCATCGAGAAGGGTTATGATGTCTGAGGCTGTTGGTGAAGATGCACCAGCTTCCAAGTTATAAAGGGGGAGGAGCAATAGCGTGAGGGAAAAGCCTGGCATATTAAGGCTGGTCTGTAAGGATGAATGTCTCGATTGAGCACACATATAGTCGAAGCTGCTCGAACCCACCATGAAGGTTCCCGATAGAATTCTTTGAACTCTGATACCTCGATCCCCCAAGCATTTCCTGGTCTCGTAAACGATTGCGCCTATTTCCAGCTCGCTGACGCCTCCCAAATTGTTCACCAATAAGACCACGTCGTCAATACCTTTCTGATCGGAAAACTTGAGAAACGACCTTTCTTCGTCCTTGGTAGATGTGAGGAGTTCAAGTAGCTGTGGAATGAGCTCAGAGAGTRGGGGAACGGGGGAAATGCGCTTGTGGCCACTTTCGTTATGAATGCCCATGCCAATTTCAATCTCGGAAGAGGATAGGTAGGACGTGGACTGAGCTGTGCCAGGGACATGGCAGTGATCGAGGCCTACACCTATAGTCACAGTATGTTCAGCCACCCACTTAGCGATGTTATACACGTCGTCGAGACTTCCGCCTTGATCGGCAAGTGCGCCGCCTATCTTGTAGACAAGAACTGTTCCTGCTAAACCCCTGCCAACATAAGGAATGTATGCAATCAACGACAGACGCGAGGGCGAGTCACCTTCGCCCCACAATGGACCCTTGAGTTCTTCCAACGGCGACATCGTCCCCAACAATCACAAATTTCACTCGATCAGCCTTGTCGGGGTGTTGAGCAGCGTACTTTTCCTTTGCCAGACCAAAATTAAGGATATCGCCGGTATAGTTTCTGGATGCTAGTCAACAAAAAGTCGTCGGCCAACCAGCAACCCATCAGTACTCACTTGACTATGATGACCGTTCTTCAGGATATTCAGTTGACTGATGACATGGAAAGTTGACGAGAGAAATTCGTACCCTTTATCATTGTCTATCGCATCGATGCCTTTCCTCACTTGACTGGCATTTGGCGACGCAAATATGTTACCACAAACCGCAGCTATTGAAGAAATCGGTATGATACGCGTCCTGTGTCGATATCTTACCCGTCAGCATTCCTTTTCCTAGAGTTTGGAAAACCTCAATCTTGAAGAAACAATTCGATGATGTGCTATTTTGCAAGCTTACCCACGAATCCAGCGTGAGCGGGTTCATGTCCTGAGCCGCCACCACAGAGTAAAGCCACTTTCTGGTGGTCGGGAGATCCAATATGAGCAACTAATCAGATTGAGGGTCGGTCTCAAATAACAGGGACGTAGCCGAAGTTGCATACCTCTGTTCTTCTCGTCAAGACTGATGTGCGGATTCAGGGCACATAGTCCCTTGAGTGAATCGATCACCACAGTCTCGGGGTGGTTTAAGAAATGTTTGCCTTCATATATATATATGTGGTATATGTGGTCAATAGCGATGATGACGGGGGAAGACGTNAGTCCTCACTTTGCAACGACATGGTTGGTGGGAGAGCTGAAGACCTGGTTCACGTGCCAGGACATCATCAGGTCATGGTGGCGGTGCTACGTCCTAGAAAGAATCGGACCATGTCTGATGACACGAGTCCATCCTTTACACTAAGTATTATCCCATGTACCCTTGGACGCAATGCATGGTTCAGCGACGCGGGACTCCACTATCGCTTGACCCGGGGAAGTTCGCGCCTTCTACTGATCAATTGATCAACTTCTACTTGGGTAGACCTTTGAGTAAAGACATTGTGCTGTCTTTGAATTTCAAGACATTGACGGGGAAGTAATTACAGTCCATAATGTATGATCTAAGTTAAATTTCGTTGCGTTCTGAGGAAGCGTCATGGCTGGTCTGCATCATTGCGGGGGTGGCGTCGGAGGAGCATCTTTCAGCGATATGACTGTTGGAGGAACTGCTGCTGCTGCCTCTCGAAGCGGCAAGTCTTCGTAAGAGTCCTCGAGTACATCAAGATCGATGGTGCCCTCATCGAAATTTTCGTCCGGCTCCATGTTGGTGTCAAAGTCAAAATCTGGCTCAGCTTCAACGGAAGAAGAAGGCGAAGTCCCGTCGGAGGGCTCAGCGACTTCGACATCCCAAGACGCGCCACTATCTTCAGCTGGCAGTCCAAGCATGCCGCTGAAAGAATAATCGGCTTGTTTCAGAGGAAACCTCGGGTCGGTGGGAGTGGAAGGACGATAGGGTACTAATGTACGAGCTCGTCCGGTGTACTCAATCTCTGGTTCTGAAGGAGGGGTCGGCAAGGAAGTATCCACATGCATCGTTTCAGAGTATTCGGCAGAATTGGTCGATACTTCTTCTTCGCCATCATCTTGCACTTGTTCAGCCAGCTTCTCTCGCCATTCTTGAATCTTGTTGTATGTCTTCCGTCCGATAGGCTTAGAGGAGCGTCGTCGATAGAATAGGAGGTAGGCATTGGCGTTCTTTGATGAAAAATTAGTATTCGCAAGGAGGAATAGAGTGAGACAAACTCACCACAGCGTCCTGGGCACGAGCTGGCGTGACAAAGGAGTCATCGAAGTGGTACCATTTCTGCGTCTCGTGGTTCAACGCATACGCTCGATAGTGACCACCACCTAAGCCACCCATGTGCTCATCTACTCCAAAGAGATCGTAGACAAGGGGCTCGTCTAGATCATTCAGACTCAATCCCGTAATGTCGGCGCCTTGCTCCATCAGTCTCTTGGCCACCTTCCTCTCCCCAATCATCTCGCCAAGATCCAATCCTTCAACAGGGAAATCGACAAAGGTGTCGATCTTATCCCTCAGCATCCGGCTGTTGCTGAAACGTTTTAAGTGGACAACCAAGATGTCCGGCGCGCTCCAGAGGTCGAACTTCTTCGTTGCTTGGCGATGTTCCTTGCACTTGGGACAATACCACAAATCGTCCTCTCCCAACTGTTCCTCCTTGGTGAACTCATCCAAGCAATCTTGGAGGGTGAGCCCTTTGTGCTTCTTCTCCGATTCCGACTTCTTCGCGGCCTCATACTCTGGATGAACGAAAGTCTCCCACTCATCCCATCTTGCATTATCCCAGCGTGAGCGCTCATCGCCGAAATATAGGGCCTTCATGTTCTCGTCGAATTCACAATAGAGCGCATCGTCTTGCTTCAGCAAGATGCCATCGTCGATCGTCTCCAAACGGCTACTCCAAGTCTCGAATCGAACTTGTCCGTAGACATTATGTGTCGTGCCAAAATCCTTGTGTCCGGCTTGTAACTTTAGAACGAATGTACCCTGTTTGGGGCCCTTCTTGACGGGAGGTAGTAGCGATGGTGTTGGGGGAGCGTTGACGATATTCTCATCCGTTATATCGCCTTCTTCTACAGAAGGAACTTCTTCCACCCTAACAGTAACATCGCCGTTTTCCTCGCCGACTATTTCGGCCATGGTGTCGATAGGGGGGACCATGGAAGACGGGCCGATTTGGATCGCAGTAGTTTCCTCAGTGCCGGGCTCCCAAGAGTACAAGTGAGCTCCATTCTTCGTCCATCGTTCCAAGCGCTCAACGACTGCACTATAGATCGCATCCATAGATTTCGCCTGCTCCTGCGTAATGGCAATAACGGCAGGATAACCAAAGCAAGGAGCACCCCGATTGGCGAAATTAGAGCGTTGCGCTGTAGTAATGTCACAAAGGTACAATGCCAAGATGAAAGGATCGCCTGCTTGACGTTTGTATGTTCGACTTTGTTGAGCGTGGCAAGGAAGTTCAAAACAGACAATAGTATCATTATCGGACATTTCAGAGCAGAGAACGTTGTCATCGAGCTTTTTGTAGAATCGGTTGCTGAATATTTCCATGGTCAAGAGCTAATGAATATAAGTCAACGGACGCGAATGGCAAATTGGAGGGCACACTTGCATTATCGGGGTTGGCGCCCATCCAGCGACCCACCAGTGCCCGAAGGTCCTTGAAAGAAGAATCACGACCCAATTCAATGGGTACCTGTTGGAAACATGTGAAGGATTGAGGCATAAACAGAAAGGATAGACCACAATACCTTGACATGAGGCTTGCTGGTATCCCAGGGGATGTAATAAACCGTATGTCGCCATTTCTTGTCGACAGGGAGGGGAAGGGTGAGATACATGAAGGGGTCGAAAGTAATGGACACCTAGTCCACGCGTTAGCCGGCCGGACGTTCACAGGTAGTGGATGTATGAGACTATACCTTCTCGCAGACTGGGCAAACCAGGGTGCTCTGATATTGTCCTTGGAAAAGGTCCACAATCACGCTGTCATTGCGAAGCATGTACCCATCCCATGACTTCTGTGCGAACTTGACGAGTTCTAAATCTCCTCCCCCTTCCCAGTCCGGCTTCTCCACATATGGCTTCTTCAACACGCGGTTGAGATCTTCATGTAAACCATCTAAGAGGAACGCGACCAGTTCCTGAGAGTCGTGTTGCTGGTATCCACTGAACTGTGGGGCGAACCGTTGAAGCTGCATTTTGAATTCGCGAGGCGAATATGAGGTGGAAGTGGGGTTAGCATCCCAAATACGCTGTAGAAGGGCACCGAAGGCCTCCGCTATAGCCCCGTGCATACCAAGAGGGTTGTCGGGATTGAGTTCCTTCTCGTAGACGCCACTCAAAAAGTAATCGCAGAGTTCTTGCTGATGCGCTAGGCATTGAAGGGCAGAATTCATGAAACAAGTGTTGCCCCTGCAAACTTAGTTGTAAGTAGATTCAGCACCAAAGGTATACAAACGTACATATTCCCCAGACCAAGTGTACCCCGATCAATAGACACAACCTTACGCACCGGTGTGGTCTTGAAGCTGTATTTCGGTGCAGGCGCCAGCTCTGTCGTGGGTTCCGTTGATGGTCGACTGCCCATCCGGTTGAAGAAACCGTCGCGTGACTCAAAGGGCCTGAACGGCGCAGCCTCCATATCCGCAGAGTCCACCAGCCAAGCACCGTCTGCGTCCTGGAACTCGATCACAATCAAGTCTTCGGAATCCAGCATCGCAGACTCGAGCGTCTTGTCGCTGGGTGCGATAACTTTGCCATGGTTGAGCTTGAGCTCAGAAATCGGGAATTCTGGTCCCTCGACGTCCAAAAGAGTCGTATCAACTTTCCAAACACGATACTCGGTCGTTTCTTCCGTGAAAAGAGCCCGAGCCGTCTCGAGAAGCGTTTTGACGCTATCGTGAGCAGAGATGGTGATGCTGGGCGCTGCCTTGTGCTTTGATGTTGGTGATGGTTCAGATTTGATCAATCTAAGGACTTTGAACCGTGGTGGATAGAGTTCCAGTGTCGTCTGCTTGGCCACGCCTCTTTCGATGACTTTTCGAGGCAGCGGCTTCAACGCAGGTCCATACCTCGAGTCATTGTGAGTGTGCCCCCCAAAAAAATACGTGATGGTAGGATGCTCACCATGAAACCAACGCATTCCATACTTCACTGGGCACAAACTCGACGTCGATCCCGTCAACGAGCCCAGTCTGCAGGACACCATATGAGTCGACGAGCCCAGTGTTGTTCACCGCAGAGATATCACTCTCGCTGATGGGTCCATCTTTGTCGATCTCGCCCGTACAAGCTCGTCGCCACCGTTTCCACCATTCCCTCGAAACCACATACCACGTCTGGCCCGCCACCATGTTCTTTTCCTTCAATTTGTCTGCCCATTCCCAACGCTCCTTCGGGTCTTTCTGGGTTTGGTCGAGCGACATCTCCGAGCTGCCTTGCGATTCCATGTACGCATCAATTGGATCTAGGGCCATTGGTGTGGGTTGGCGCTTAGGCGAGGTATCGATAGATTCCATCGAATCACTACGTTGTCGTTTTCGCGAATCTACAGGCTTCAGAGACGGTGAAGGTGACGGTGACGGTAGATTGTGCATGACATTCAAAAGCAAAGCGGCGACGCGTACGCGCAAACATAGTTAAATAGCCTTTGGGATCAACACCGCTTTTTTCTTTGTGACCTCCTCTTTTCCCATTTGACGTAAAAAGGGCTAAANCGTCAAACACTCACACCAACAAAGGGAACGTGGTCCAGAATCTGTTCTACTCTTGATTGACTGGACAAAAACATCAACTGAAATGTCTCTGGTTGCAAAAATATACGAAAAGTGGGATAAAGCCATCATTTCCACGGCTATAGCATGTGCATAGTGCTAAGATGAGCATCAAAATGACCATGAGATGGTGTACCCGATGAGGATACTCTGGTCCTTCAAGCTTCATATGGGACACTGGTAAGGCCACAAGGGGTCACCCCTTTACGCCGATGAATCATTTTGATTCAAGCGCCCAAGTCTGCCCATTTAAGGAGTCACTCCTTTTACCCGGATTCGGCTATCCCCGTCGACTCAAGCGCGCAGTTGCAGGTTCTGTTTTGCGTTGGTTTTGCGTCCTCTCCCGTTGCAATGTCGCGTCCTTTCTCTGCACGTCCAACGGATTTCGTGTACTTCTGCTACTTTGTGGTAGGCTATCTCTTGTCTTATTGGCGAAGTGATACCTTTTGACGTGTCTCCTTGGTCGGTAGAGCCATGTTGTAGCGTCTCTGCTCATCGACTTGCAAACGATCATCCCAGAGTCCATCGTCCCGACGGTCATACGAAATTTACCCATAAGCTATGTGAAAATGTCAAATGACCCACTCATTGGAGGAGCAATGGATTTACTCCCAAATTCGGACCAACTGGTATGGTTTCGTTCGTTTGTGACGGTTGAGTTGTCAGTGTCCTTTCAATTCCACAGTGTGAGAGTGATGGCTGAATTCTTCTGCTGCAGGCTCTTCCAGCTGCCGTTATTCATCTTCGGTGCGCGAGCCCTTTGGAATGGTGAGTCAACCATCCTGCTTGCCCGGTTTCGCCTCTCTCATCTCGGGCTCGTAATTTCCAGACTCCAAGTCGATTTACATTTGGCTCCTCATCTACGGTGCTTCTACCGCCACGACCACGCTTCCATGCTTAACGACGGTCCTATACACGCCATTGACGTCCCCCGATNGTCCCTGCTGGGATTGTATCCATTTCCCCAGAGCAGCGCCTGCTGTTACTCTCCAGCTACCTGCCCTACTTCTTGATACCCCTCTATATGACCTGGGATATGGCTACGCGTATCACACAGCAGCTCGCTTCTGGGAACGCAAAGAAACAAGCCTGAAGGCATGTATCCCTTTGATATCTTCCTATGGAGTAAACATGGACCTAGATACCGCTCACATTACCCAATCAATGTAACCTTGCAGTCTTTGGTTTAGGCTGTGAATCTACAGAGGGATGATATACGCCCCCTTGCCGAGAAAGTACCTCCATGGCGAAAAACTACGTTGAGTATCGCACAACATGCATGCCCTTGATGTCTTCCCAGGCAAGGACTGCGAATTGAGCGGGGATCGCGTGAGGCCCTCTCTCTCCGCAAGCTCACATTACGGAAAATGATGGTTGATGGAAGCAACGCAAGCGCTACACGCCTTGCAACCAGTAACGAGATAGGATAAAGGCCTAGTACTCGTCGTGGCTTCGAGTGTGCAAATCATCAAAGTCCCTCCCCATTCTTAATTCTCCAGATGCTGAGTGCGTGCTTGTCTTCGTGTTCATGGTCCAAGATCCATGACCGTGTCTATCTACTTTACTTCGCGGTTCGCCGACCCTCTTCGCCTCCAGTATTTATCAATATTCAATATTCATACCTATTTATAGGTCCACGCTGCATTGACTGCAGTGTACCTCGCCAACTCCTCCATCGAGCCGTCTAGTTTCAGCTGGCTGCCCACACTCGTTCAAGGATATCTGATGGCTATGATTGTTGGACCAACAAGATCTTTCGTTGGGATACCCCAGGCCAGCGGAAGCCCTTTAGTCGCCTTCATCTTGAGGTATGTCGCAGTCATTTCGCAGGAGTTCCTCCGACCCATCATCTTATGATTTTCACCACGTAGAGCCCAGGTGCTCATCCGGTACTTCTATTGCATTTGGGTCCTAAGCAAAGGTGAGCTTTCCGGCACACAATGCGAACTCACGGAAATTTAAATAGCTCCAGGAAAGACGCATCTCTACCAATACATCATCATCTTCGCCGTTCAGCTCGATGAACGGACTGTGGGGAATCTGTGGGAAACCCCGTGGACGTGCTTCCCGATGTACATGTACTTGGAGCTGGCTTTTCGCATCTTCATGGAATGGTCACATGAGAAATTGGAGAGGAAGATAGAGAAATTGGAGAGGGATAGGGATAGGAAGGCGATCGGGAAGGGGGAGAAATAGATTTCGCTCCCGTAGTGGCGCAAACTAAAGCCTGGTTACAAGTGACCGAGCACTTTCCATCGCGCTCCGCTCTGGAAGGGTAGCCCCATTGTACATAGTATAGCCAGCGGATAACCCCACAAAGTACCGACCAAGATATCCATACTGACGTCCAGGTTCATTACTGTTCAGACACAACGTAGGTGGGTGTGACAAGAGCCCGCTTGTGAGAAGTGTACTATCTCCATCTAGGAAAGCTTGTTGGTAGCGCTCGGCTGCTAAACGGGGGACTTGTGCACTCGGGCTTTGGGACGATCTACTTTTCCTGCCCACGGGCCCCTTATGTCCCCCTGAGTAGAACTCCTGTCACTTACGTAATCCACGTAACTCTGAAACTTCGACGAAGTTGGACGACACCCACACACCTTTTGAGTCTTACCGCGCTCAACGCTTGAGCTTGGGGTCTTGGATCTCCAGGTCTCTGATTTTCTATCAAATGAGTTTGAAAAAGAGGCAAGTCAGCTCATCACTTCTTCAAAGCCACGGCTAACTTTTTTGTTCAGCAAACTCGACCTCCTTGTCCGCGTACGCTACTCGAATCCCCTTCCACCTCCACCCTGTCCCCCAAAACTTCTGGAACTTCCAACAGACCCACTGCGCTATGCGAAACCCGAATTCCTGCAAAATATCGCGTCAGATGTACCATTACCCATGATCGTGGATGCGGAGTGTGGTATGCCGTTAGACTTGGCGAAGTGGGAGTGTTTGTGGGAGGATGATGGAGATGACTCTGGTGAGCGCTCGAAAAGCCATCTAGAAATAGGATGTGCAGCCATGAACCAACCCGCGTTATTAGCTTTGAACCCCAAACCCGAGGGTGCACATAGACTTGACCCCAAGGACGCTTTCCTTCTGGGTGACCCAGCATCCGGGGGTGCCTACACCAACGGTCACTCAACGCCCGGATCATCAATACAACTCCCTTCACACGTTTCATGGCTCCGAAAGACTGAATACCTGACTGGCAGCGCGAGCGTACAGCGTGCTGCTCCACAAGAACCGTGAGTGTTGTGTCGCCTCGATCCCTATGTCTAAAACACACCGTGATGGTCCAGTAAATTCGCCGCAGCTGCTGCAAGCACAGATGTTTCACGAGCAGCCCAAATCAAAGACATAGAAGCGTCGTTTGCTGCTTGTAATGAAAACTTCGATTTATCAACCGTGGTGCATCCTACTAAACCCGGTGTCACGGCGGTCGAGTCTTACGAAATACTCCCCGACGCGGATATTTGGGCCAACGCCTATGACTTGTTCCGGTTCTCAGAACGACCCGGAGAACGACCGATTGACGTAGGTAGCACTCCTTGTAGCGTGGATGTTTTCCCTGAAACTTCGTTGGAACGACAGACGTACGACCCCAGACTGGATTGTGCCATCCTTCGACCCATGGAATCGGACGGGGACCATTTCCTTGCATATTATCTCACACAAGATGATGAATCTGCGATCAAATTCAAAGAGAAGAGGGCATCATTGTCTCCTTATGAAATCCCAGACGAAGACGAAGTAAGGAAGGTTCTCCTGCTCCTAGTCTCGTCTGAGCCATTCTCTTTGTAGGAAACCGTCTTCCACTGGGCGCGCGATTACGAAACAGTGAAGATCGAGCAGGAAGTTCCGAACGAGTTTCTGCTTGTCATTGACGACGGTTCTCAAGATGACCCATTGGAGGATCTTAAGCCCCAGCAGCTGCGGAGGAGCAAAGCTGCGTATTACAAGAACATCGAACGAAAGATGATTTTGAAGAAGAAGCGAGCAAATGTATGTATCCCTTTGACTTGGACATTCGTTCCAGATTCATGATGATGTCCACAGATGCAAGAGGAGTACGAAGATAAATGGGAAGTCATACGGGTGACACATTCTCCTATGAGTAAGGAGGAGGAAGAAGAACGAGAAGAGCTGATGGTGGAGGTCACAGACCCGATGTATCTGCGCAGAGATGCTGATGCAGAGGGAGAAGTCGAAGTCGACGATGGTACCCATACAATGATAGCCGTTTCATAGCTTGTCCTTCCTTGCAACCATTTCGCTCGCGCATCTATGTACTATTGCTGATCCTGCATCGATTTGTTATCCTTCGAATTCGTTGTTCATAACGTGGTTGGTTTTGACATGTGTAACATATGAACATACAGCGTAGAATGAATGAAGATAGAGGAAGTGAGAAAGTCGAGTAAATTTCTCTATGCTTCAGTCAACTCTCGTAGACGACGAACGGTACTGAGAGCGAGTTGGATGAGAATTCAATAGGGATTAAGATGACAGAGTAACCACATACCTCCGGACAGTGGCAGCAGCAGTCGTCGAGACTGTCCAGGCACCCCCTGCGATGACCTTCTTGCAGGACTTGCATTCCCAAATTCCAACATTCGTTCTCTTCACAGAGTCCTGAAGAAACGCAGCCGTTAATCCCATCGACCCAGAACCCTAGGAAAGGTGTCATTAAGCCGCACCTTTCCGCAGAATGTGCATGTGTATCGGGCGTGCTGGGAGATTTCCATCTACAATTGACAAGCCCAAGTCAGCTGCGATCGTCAACTTGAATTCAGAGAAACGCACCTTTTTGACCTGCTTACGCAGAGAGGCACCATAACGCTATACCAGCAGCAAAGTCTCAGCCTTGACTTCCTTCGTCGCCTGAAACCAGGCAGGGGACATCGAAACTCACAGTACCGTACTTTCCAGTGATGCCGACTTTCTTGGTGCGTTTGGTCTACAATGGATCGGGGTGAATCACTCGGTCCTGAGATAAAGCCATGGCGGGGCTCACCATCTTGAATAATGAAAGGGAATGAGGGTTTGTCGGCGGTGTGTACGGGCTTGTGGCCTGGGCAAGGTGATGAGCTACGAAATTGGGATATTAGAGGCGTGAGAAGATTCATGTTGGATGACTGTACAGCTGCTCGGCGAATGCCGAAATCTGCGTGAACAATGACAGGGGCCACTGATCCATCCAAGGGATGGAGGAAGAGCGGGCACACAGATGCAATGTTGGCAGGTGGCGCGAAGAGAAACGGCTTGGAGAAAACGTCATTAATTGAGAAGATTCGAAGATTCGCTATTATTACATTGCATGCGATATACATGATATGGGAAATATGAGATGGCGATTAAAACGACGGGGACTTATACAGCTGCGACGGGGGCATTGGCTTGGTTCATGGGAGGGTTAGGCCCAACAGCGACCTTGTCGCCACGCACGGCAGTGGTTTGAGTGCTATTGTAAGGTAACTCGCGCGAGTCAGCCGTCCAAGCATTGGGATGGCCCCGACGGCTGGCCCTAAAAGCGCCGAAGATGAGAGCAATAGTGTAAAGCATTACTGGGAAAAGGTTAGGGGCATTCCTAAGGAAACGGGGTAGGGCCTTACGGTATATCCAGATGATGTAGGATAGCGCTTCGAGTGCCTTCATTTCCCGGCATACGCTCTTCGCATCGCCGACTGGGGGAGCAAACATTGGTACCAAGCAAGGCGAGCATGGCAAGAAACTTACAATAAATACCGCAGTCCCCCGGAACGTTGTCATGCCTCTGAGATGTCGCAAGAGCAGCTGTCGCGAGCCACAATACCCAGAGAACAACTGAAATGAAAACGTCTGAAAATCTGAACACATTGGAGAAGGCAGTACTCACAGAGCCACATTATCTCAAAGATAACCGTAGATGTGAAAGCCTTGACGCTGAAGAGGCTAAGTAAAAGCCTATAACGCTTTATTAGTGTGCTCGACTGCTTATTCCTAAGCACATACATGAACGGAATGGACAATATCGTGATGACAGAAGTGGCCAAGCTGAGTCCTCGAATGGATAGGTGGAGACCATTTTCGTTGAGTAGGTGAGTGATGTCCGCTGCAAGGCCCAGCGCAACGATGGCGAGAATGAGACTAAACCCTATACTAGATCTCAGCAACGACGACCACGCCTGATGTGAGTGAGAGTCTACCAAGTGCGGTGAGTCGCATGCAAGTAAACGCGAGTGCCATGATATTTTGGGCACAGGATGGATAGGTGGCTTTCTGTAGAAGCGACCCAGATGTTTGCATTTATAAGATCACGGACGCTGTGGAGTCAGTGACACCAAGTTCCGCCCTCCTTTCCAAGTTATTTAGGGGTGTAAGGTCAGCGATGAAGTCACCCCCACTTCCGCCTTAGTAAACTTGAGGACGATCTCTCAGGATCTCGGAAGTATAGGGTGCATAAACGGAAGTCGCCATACAAATGTGTCTTCCGTCGTTGACATGGACATGCCAGTGGCACCAAGTCAAGCATCCCCAAGTGCTCGGTTCTCAGTGCAGGAAGACGCTCACATTGGATAGTCATTCAGTGAGGTAGATGAGTTCAGCGTGTTCTATTTCGAGAATAATAAGCACGTAACTACGAAACTAAGACACTCTACTTGTATTGTGTAATAGACAGGTTTAAGCAAGAGTGCGGGGAGATCGGTATATCGACGCTCGACAAGGGTGGAGGATGACATGTAGATGAAGACATCAGAAATGACTCAGTATGATATGAACGATGACTTACCATCGTGGAATATGGTGGAAACTCGATGATTCTTGATGYAGMWTTGAAGTRRAGRWCTRKCRKACTGKCSATGACGCWGCGGTTCTGGGTAGATATATTTGATTGGCTTTGCGGCAGATACTTCGTGCTACGTGGGCGAAGATAGATTGGGAGAGTGAATGACTGAAAATGTTTCGTTTAAAACGCACCCTGGGCACTTCCCAGAACTTCGGTCGTCGGAATTCGTTTCGTATGTGCGCCCCACCGGAGTTCTCTGCCTTGACCCCGATCGCCGTGTGCAACAAGGCAAAGCTGCTAGACTTTCCGAAGAAGCGTTCTTCATCTATGCGAAGCTGTTTGATTCCATCGGCCAGCTGTAGATCCTCCTCTCGGTCCTGTGCATCACTTGGTGATTGTGGGGAGGCGTGCGATGAAGGGGGTCTGTGATGATATTGTAAGGCGGTATTTCAAGGAGGCAGGTTGATAGGACTGACGAGGTTGGAAAGGAGGCTTGAGCTAGTGTAGTGCTGTCCTGGGACGTCGCATTCGGCCCAGCCTAGATACAGTTACACTCATAGAGTGACGTATTTGGAGGTAGCACATACCTTGAGTAGCAAAGCCTCCAAGTTCTTAATCCGTTGTTCAAGATCCCCGACGTATCTAACCACGCCAAAATCAGCGCAAGTCCATGTATATGCGCATTCATTCCTTACGAAGAGTCACTGTTCGAGTTAGCAACAGGATGTCTCTGGAAGAGCGGTTCAGAACGAGGCCTTCTCCAAAGAAGCGGTGACTCACCTTGGCACTCGCTGTTGAGGTTGCTGTGTGCGTGCATTCTGTGTCAAAAGCTATACAGGCAGAGCAGCGACTACCAGAGGGCACTCTGCCACTGTCGCCTGTAGAATGCGATGGAGAATAAGGAATCCCTGGTCCGTGCGCGTTGAGACAGTCCTTACACTTGACTATGCGAAATGATGGCTCAATTACGAGGAAATGGTGGAGAAAACCATAGCTACTGACTCTTTCTATGTCGACAGAAGTCACAAGCACCTCGGAGTCGCCTCTTTTTCGAGCCTGGGATGACAGTCGCGGCTGTCGACGACGAAGACATCAGGGTCGGCCTCCGGTCATTCCTCGTTTAGATAAGCAGTTAGGGGCTACGATGTCCGTCCCAAGACCCCCAAAGTCTCCGAAAGTTACGATACGTGGGGCAGAAGATGAGGCTTTGAATTTAATTGGAGAATTTCGTTCATTCACGAAGAAAGAAGGAAGCGACAACTAATATAGACCAATCAAAGGTTATATCAAAGGGATGTACTAGGGGTTATGAATAGGGAGATATGAAAGTTAAAGCTCCTTGAGTTGGAACCCGTGCCTCGTTGCCCCGGCTTCAGCTTCTATCTGATCTACAGTGTACTTTATTGACTGAGCAAGACTCCACTGTGGTCTATACCTACCGTCAAAGGATCAGCGAACATGTTGAGTCGAACTATCTCACCAATGAGAAGAGAGGTACGCACCCAAGTAGTTCACGGGCTCGCGAATCGTCAATACGGACATTTGCAAAGTAGTTCAGCGTGGAAGGCTGTAGATAGATGGCCTCTCCCATCCACTTAGGCAAAATCGCTGGTGCGGTACCAAAGAAAACGCGGCACCCCAAGTAATAGTATAAAACATGGTATCGTAGGTAGAGGAAAGCCTCAATCAGATGAGCAGCTATATAGATGAGCAATGGTGAAACAGGTTTGAGTTTGATTTCACGCTTCGCATAGAACTTGTCTCTAGTGAGCGACGACTCAAGCAGGACTTCGGGGGGAATGGAACATACCTTGACGGAGTTCCGAACGTCATGAAGGCTCCAAAGTGCGGTGTCTTCACCACTGACGAGAAAAGCCTCCCCAGCGACCTCACCTGGATTTTTCTCAAGTGCACGTTCACAGCATAAGTGGGCCGCTGCGCAATCCCAGACGAAGATATCGCGAGAGCCCCAATTCCCGTCCCACACAGGCAGAACTGAGAGGCTGAGCACGCTTGACAACTTCCTGTCATGGGGCCCAGTTATAGTGCTAGATACACACAGTTAAAGACGCACAAGAGCTTCATTCGATGAAAGGCACGTACTAACCGGGTCGGAGAATGGCAGCCTTGATAGTTGGGCACTCTTTGTTGGCGTTCCTGACGAAGTCTTCAGCCAGTCGTTTCGAACGATAGTAGCAGCTTTGTGGGACAGGTGGGTCCGGAGTTTCGTCACTGATAACTGACTCTTCCGAATGTTCAAGTCGAAGATACTTGGCAGTAGGAACTGAGTACTGATACCCCAGCAGACGATGTGTATACCAAAGTAGCATTGGGAAGGTCTTTCACAGCCTCCAATACGTTGCGCACACCCAAAACGTTGATCTTATAGGTATGATCCCAGGTATACGCGGCCCTTTCCCAGAAGCGAAGTGTCGCTGCAATATGGTAGATGACTTGTGCATGCTTTCCAGAGGCGAATGGGGCGAGTACAGCATCCCTGATCTCTTGGGCGTTGGTGATATCAGCTCGCGACCACGTCACAGAGGGTATCCCCCTGAGATCTTGAGGTGGCTCCTGGAGATCGATGATGCGAATGTTATCTTCACCGCGCAGTAACAGCAGCTTAACGATGCAGCTAAAGGTGCTTCGATGAGCCTTCGGCGTTCAGTACTCAGTACTCAGTACTCAGTGGCCATGTGCTCAGAACACGTAGGCTGAGACAGTAAAGGGACATACCTGCCGACGAAGCCAGATCCTCCTACTACGACGTAACCTTTGGACGTCGTTTCCATTGGGATGCCTTTCCGGATATCTACCTCATCGTAAGAGACTTGCGAGAGCGCCTCCTCAGAGGCATCTGGGCATATTGGCGGAGCGGGTCCAGTGAGACGACGAGAAAGTTTACGAAGGTAGTAAAAGAACAAGCCAAGTACCACCAAGGAAACAGTGATCAGCATCGTTGTCTGCGAATAAAACTCCTTGGGAGACTCTCATGGCGTCTTTGGTGGGATTATTCGGATAGAGGGTCAAAAAGAGGGCGGAAGCGCTCCGAGTCTGTGGATAAGACTTTCCGCCGAGCCCTAGCTCAGGTAAAACGGAATGATACGCCCAATCGAAAATAATAATGTAAACCAAAGAAAGGATAATAATTATACATGCTGAGGGAGCGAAGAAGATGTTGATAAACGCGTCTATGGGTCCCCAGATCGAAGCCCGTCTCTGACTTCTCCAGGATCAGCCTCTAACTGATCCACAGTGTACTTGATCGTCTGAGCAAGACTCCACTGTGATTGATACCTGTAATTACAAAGTATTAGCGGGTTGGACCACCGAGAAAACGAGGATACGTGCCCGAGAAGTTTGCGTGCCCGCGAGTCATCTAGGGTGACGTTTTGCAAGTAGTCCAACATGCTCGGCTGCAATAAGCTTGCATCCCCCATCCATTTGGGTCGAAGGGCCGGCGTATCGTTCCAAAAAACGCGGTATATCGGGTAAAGAAGATGGTACCGAAGGTAGAGGAAAGCCTCAATCAGATGAGCAACGATGTAGATAGTTAATGGTGAAATAGGTTGGAGTTTGCTTTTCCGCTTCGCGAAAAACTGATCCCGAGGTTTGACTTCAGCATGATCCTTGGAAGCATATGAAAGAAACGTACGTTGACAGCGTTGCGAACGTCACGCATACTCCAAACAACGTCTTCACCACTGACGAGAAAGGTCTGCCCGGCTACTTCATTTGGGGTTTGCTCCAGTGCACGTTCGTAGTGCAGGTGGGCCGCTGCACAATCCCACACGCAGATATCCCGAGACCCCCAGTTCGCATCCCACACAGGGACCACTGGTAAGCTGAGTACAGTGGTCAGCTTCCTATCGTTGGGCCCGAGTATGGCACTGGAGACAAGTTCAAAGGGGCACTGGAGCTTGAGTCGATAGAAGGACCTACTAGCCAGCTCGAAGAATTCCTGTCTTAATGGTGGAGTTGTTGTTACGGGTCCGGAATGAAATGAAGGCCCGTTTCTTACGCCTCTGGGCTTGCACGGGCGCTTGTCTTAAGTGCCATCACATCGCCACCTGTCAAATGCCATGGTATATTAATTACTTAATTAATGGATTCTTCAATGATGTCATGAATGTACCTGATAGGTTACCTTTGAGTTTCTACTGACTGTGGGAACAAACTATTGACTGTGGGAACAGCTCCTCTCTGATGATTGTTTGACGACAATCCAACGACCATCAATACTTATCCCCTGCTAACCACGAGCCTGGCTTATTAACGCTTGGAATACAAGGATGAATATGCCCATCACAGCTCATGGCCGGAGCCCCAGACCTTAGAGAAACGAGCCTCATGGTTTTTGAGGGCATGAACTCGGCGCAGAAGGGCGAGCGTGTGAACGTTTTTCAATCGGAGATCAAACTGATCGTGGTCGATCCTCAGGACAAGGGACATGGTGCGTATGGAAGTCCCATTTTACAGGCCTCTTTGCTCCCACAAACTCAGAAAACCTACTCTAAGACAATGTCTACGCAAGCTGTTATTGTTTTCAGCTTATCCCACGCTCCGCGATCATCGATGATAGATCAACGTCAACGGTCACCGGTCAACCGGTCACCAGTCACCGGTCACCTCTCTCCCAATGACCTTTCTCCCTCTCCTGCACCTTGAGGGAAATCAATCGCCCAAGAGCTATCATCCGACACTCAAGTGTAGGCGCTACTCAAACAATGCATACATGCAAATGATGACATCAAGAGGCGCGGAGGATGGATTACGAGATAGCTGGTTTGTTAGCCGGCTGCGGAGGAAAAAGAGAGAGCGGTGTGTTTTCTTTCACTTTTCTCAGTTGAAAAAGATTATTAACATGCCCCCCTACCTTATAGTCATGCGTTGCCAGCCCTACCAGCATACCTCAGACCCTGTCCCAATACCCCCGGAACCACAACTTCCGAAATTGATGAGTTGAGCGCCGAAAGTACGCGCTAGAGGACGATACTCAATGCAATTAGAGAATACTCAAAAACAAAGACGAACCGAGCAGCGGGCGATAAGGGATTCGAGGCGGTTGATGGGGCCAGCTGATGGGGAAAAGGGAGGGGTGAGTTTTTCTTCGCCTTTCTGTGTCTGGCAAGTATGGGAATAACTTACTGGGAGTTGTAGATAGATGTCGCCGCTTTGGTATAGACGACAGAGGCAGTTTTGGCAGTACCCGGTCAACCGACCTCTTCCTGGTACCTCCTGTCCGAATATCGGTTTTCAAGAACGTTTGCCGTACAATACAGGAGTGCCAACACCACACGAACATACTCCCAAAACGAATAGATGCATCTTGGTCTCGTTGGGGAGATTTATGAGGCCGAAGGTTGGGGTGGTTCTGGGGGCAATCAAAAATGGTACGTCTTCATCAGTTTCCGTTGCTTCGAAAATGCTATAATTGACTTGCTATCGCTCTCAGACACCTACAGCCAATCCCCCAAGGCTGTAGTCGTCAAATCGGATAACCTCCTTCCATGCCTGTACCCCGGAGACACCCACCTCGGAGAATGGACTTCAAACATGGATGTTATATGCGCCCAGGCCTTGCAACCACGTCACGAACACGATACTAGAAGGAATATATGAGCTAAGGAGTTGTTGCGGAGATATCTGAGGTCAAACATTTGTCTGGCTCTAGAGACACTTGGACTGGGTACGTTTTTGTCAGTTCCGTTCGCTTCTAAAAATCCTTAATTGACTTGCTCAAAATAAATCTCACCCACCCGCAGTGAACCCATTGTTTCCGTAGGCCTTGAACTGAACACCCTCCATCACAAATGAGTAAATGTACAACAATCTGACAAATTTGACTCATGAGACATTCACACTCTTCAAGACCTTTTCCAGCGCACCTGCTTTGTCTAGTGGATGTGGTAAGGTAGGAGTCAGACAGTGGTTCTGCTGCGAAGCTTGCACAGACTCATCAAATTTGGACTTGCACTCCTTTTGCGTCGCGACGCCATTATTGGCGGGTTGTAGTATTCAAGTTATCTCTCAGCTCCAACCTCCCCTCCATTGTTCCTTTGTATGTGATTACCAACAAGTGCCGCACACGCTTCCCTTTTCGCGGACCCGTACTCGCCACGCCACGCGGTGGCCCACACTAACAAGTAAAGATCGGGCTCGAGAAGCTCAGAAAGGAAGTTGAAACCAAGAAGAATGAGATCACGGGGCGTCTTCAACGAGGAGAACCGGTCGGAGCTGCAGATGAAGAGTGGATTGACGGAGGGGGAAACCTTGTTGATGAGGAGGTGGTGGTTGGTATACTTGAGCAGGCATCAAACTATGAGGAGGGATATTCTCGACTCTCAGACGAACAGAAAGCTGTTGTCGAGAGGCTCGTAAAGTCCGGGTCCAGGTTTGTTGAGAACAAACGAAAACGTACGTCGCTTGTGCTGAGCAAGGTCCATGTGGGGACTGAAAACATCTGCAGGTCGGCCAGAGACACCGGCTGCACCTCGTAAACAGGCGAAGAAGGGGGCACCTAGCACCCCTGTCTTTACAAAGAAAGAAAACCCGACGCTTGCCCAACGTATCGAGATCCTCAATTGGCACCACAAGAATTCCAATAAGAATCAAACCAATACTGCCAGTGTAAGACACCGATCCAGGGGCCCTAAGGGGGCGACGATAGGGGCGGACTAATCGGCAGCAGCGACAGAGGAGCTGCGCTGTGCCCACCAGCATGTCCTAGTCCGACTTGAGGAGGACGAACGCCGAAGCGAATACCGGAGCGAATGGCGTTCGGTGAGGCGAATCCCGGACGAG